>JAFIDM010019360.1:0-11946 GCA_023159025.1 Thereuonema tuberculata
GTACGACCACCATGAGTATAGTAACAAAAGAACATCTTTTGCTAAAAACCTGGGGAACTTTTCTTCTAAATTTTATGGTTCTGTTATTATACGTGAAAGCATGCTAGTAGCAAAATTACGCATTTTAGTACATTTCGCTACCAGTGATACATTTCAGAATTATAATAGTTGTGACTAAGAAAGCATTCTGAAATCATCGAAAATCGTTGGAGATGTTGCCCAAGATGGCGACGAACTGCGAAAAGATGAGAAAGATGGAACTGGAGTCTAATTAGTTTCAAACCATTATATTTTTTTTAATTAAAGTAGATATAAATCTGAAATTTTAAATATGAAAATGTTAAATATGTAGTAATTATAATTCCTTACTATTATGTATCTATGATTATTGAAAATCACGTTATTTAATTTCAAAACTTATCAATATTTCAAAAAAAGACTAATTTTTTTTCAGTTATTTAAACTCTTAAAATGTGGACACTGTCTTCCAGTGATAAAGAAAATTAATTAATATATCCTGATCTGAGGTAATTTTTAAAAACTAAAAGCTGTAAATTACTAAAATACAGTTTTTTTTTTCTTTTAAGTTTTCTTTTAATTTTATGGTTTATAAGCCTATCTTGAAGTACTGTCTGTTTTTTAACTTTAAATTTCAATAATAATTTATTGAAATATAAAATAATAAAGGGCAAATCATAATAATTACTGCCAGGTATATAATGTTGCTGTACATAAAAAATCCAAGACAATTTTTATCTGTATTAGTATAAAAAAAGGTAAGATGATTTCAAATGAATTTTATCTAATGATTACTTAAAAAGATCCAGCCTCACACTAAAGAGAACTAATAACCATAATGAGGAAAATCTTAAAAATTGTGTTGTGGTATCTGATGAAATTACTTTCTTTTTGGTTAGATGTTATAGATAATTTGACATAAAAATGCAACGTTGAATGGGATTCGCGAATCAAAAAAAGATTGCGAACCACTGTCGTTGTTGTGCTAGCAGTACACAATGATGTATTAAACCAATTTTTTTCTTAAATATCTTTCTTTTTAAGTACACTACAACTGTAAATGGTAGTGAAATTTTTCATCCTGTTACTTTATTAGATATATTGTTCTTTGATATTTCGCCATTTAAGGAGGTATTTTATTTTCCATACGCTGCATTTCATCTAGTTAAGAATCAGGGCATTGACGAATGTCAAAGCATATCTTCCACATTTATTTTTTATCGGCGAAAACGTAAAAAACAAACTATATAACTCATACGAATGCCTGCGAAATCTGAATAAACAGAAATAAAAGAATAATAAACATGAGAATAAATAAACAAAACTAAATAAATACACAAAACAAGGTAATTAATGCTTTTAGACAGTGTCAAAAGCAAAGCGGCTCCATAATACGCACAATTATATAAACAAAGTAATTAAAAGCAAGAGCATATAAATGCAAGACCGTTCCTTTATGTTTTACAGGCAAGCTGTAAACTAGGGGCCGCTAATACAATGCTTAGTGCATCATTTGGATATGTTAAAGAATTTATGAAACAATATGTTTATAAATATTAACAATGACGTCCTGTTGGCAATTGTTAGTATTGTTATGTATAAAGCATCAGTATTATTACTGTTAATTGTTATCATTATTACCAACACTGCTATGGAAAACGTTAATTTGAGGCGGTCAGGGAGTGGTCCTACAGGTCTGATTTTTTTTACGTGGTCACCTACTTTTTGATGCTGAACACAATGGTGAAGGTTTCATTCTACTATCTCTAACCGTTTGGCCGCTACAGAATGTGAGATACAGACAACACAAAAGCAAGAGCGGTTCCCTACGTTAACTCTAACATGGGATCGCTAATGATACCTTGAAATATTTTTTTATTCTCAAGGAAGTGGGCAATAAATATATATTTGAATATTGGTGGTTTAAGGGGAATCTACGTTGCTAAAATATGAAGGAGAAAATTGGTGAGGATGAGGTTCATTATAAGAACCGGAAATCAATCTGTTTTGGAGGAGGGGACTTTGATGCAGAAACAGAATCTGGGACAGTTTCAGAAAACGATGCACAACTAACGACTTCTGTTCGAAGATTGAACGAAAAAGACAGCAAGTAAAAAGTCGACGAATGTCGTGGAAGGTTGGATGAAATCGGACGAAAGAGGTCGAAATCTGGAATGTGGTTGTAAATAAAAATGGCCAGAAGGACACAGCAACGAAAGTCAAGCTATTGCTGTACAAAATATAAATTCGTAAAAACTGTTAATTAGTGCTAGTTAATTAGTTAACAAATTCTAACCACAAATGTTCTGGAATCCAATTCAGTTAACTTTAAAAAGAATAAAAAGACCTCACAATTTTCTAATCCAGGTCTTATCATTTAAACCTTAGTAATAAAATCTTGAAAAAGAACAGTAAATGAAAATCTTACTTATTTGTAAGGTACTGTATGAGATTTCAATAGAGATATGTAACTGAACAAGGTGTAAACATATTACTTATTATATACAGATAATAAAGAAGAGTGAATTCTCTAATAATTCCAGATGATCTGTTCAATATTTCGGTTTGGTGCCTTCTTTAGGGAAAGTTTGAAAACTCTATTAAAAAGTACGTGCCGTTATTATAGCCATATAAATGTTTAGAGTCGGACGAGAGCTTGTGACTTTCCTATCCTAGATTTAACGACAGTAGATAATAGAAAGATAACAGAATTTTTTTATTTCTGAAAAAAAAATAATTATTAATTCTGTATTATGTTTTTAAGTGGGATATTTTTAATCATATCAAAGCGTGCGGAATTAACGGATTAGATAAAATGATTAATATTCATGTTTCTTTTTCAACATCAGTCTTTCGGTTCTGTCTCTTTTTTTACAGAAAGTTTTCTCGTCTTCCCGCGCTGATTTTCTCGATAAGAAAGCTTAGATCGTGTCTTGTCCAGAAACATGAATACCAATTTTCAAAAAGATTCATACAACAGTTGTTATTAGGAGAAGAAGTTACAAGTACAAAGATAGACAGCGATTTGATTCTTTTAACACATAACAGGCTAAAACAGTTAAAAAAAAAACTCAGAATTCCGAGACAAACTTTAGGCCTAACTTTTCAAACAAATCTAAACAGGCTAACTTGATGAAGTCATATTTTGATACTTATCACTTCCTTTTATTACCAGAGGTTAAAAAAAAAGTTCAATTTTTATAACTTTTCGAATTAATTTGAGTGTTTCCTAAATGGGCTGAAATGACAGGATATTATGTGTTTGGATCACGGAAAATTAGCAGAGAAGCAATCGATTGAAATCACTGCTTATTTATTCCAGTTAATGAATCTTTATTTCTGGTTTCCACAACTCGACGTTTCGTGAAAACGCGATGGAAATGCAAAAACCAGCGTCATTGGTTTAATAAAGTCTGCAAAATGAGAGCCCCCTTCCCCCCTCGACCCGCTTCAACAGAAGCAGAACTAATTCTCTGTTTGCATGTGATGTAGGCGTGCATTACAAAACAAATGGAAAAAAATACATTTATTAATAGGAAATCGATCAGACACAACAAATGATCCCGACTTTGAAATCTTCCAGCAATTAAAGTGCATAGAAACTCATTCAAACCCTGCCTCTGTAGAATACATTACGACTGGAATTAATACATGATACTGAACTAGGAATCAACTTTCCTTATTCAGTTAGTGTTATTTATTAGTATCAAGAAAAAATTCAGGCCTAAATATATTACAGTAAGTCAAATAGTTCGTTAAAACGAGATACGTTTTAGTTTTAAATGAAACTTTTATTTTAATATTTCTTTTTAATTATTATTGTTAAATTCCGTTTATTGTATTTGTGAAGACATGTATCAACCTCATATATGGTGAACGATTGAGCATTAGTTATTCCATCTACTTCCGTTTTGAACATGGCGGCTGATGAACACACACCGTTGTTCGTTTGTGCCAACAAAACTTTGAAGAGTCAATCGAAAGAAATCATTTAGAATGTTATTTTTATTTCAAGTCGTCTATCTCTATCGTAAAACGGCTGAAGCAGTAGGTTTTTCATCTCATTCAGTGATTAATATTGTTAAGGAAACCGAAGCCTCGCTTACCACTAAGCCTAGCCCATTGTGTGAAACGCCGGGCATGAAAAGAGAGCAGCCATAATCGATAACAGAAATGGACGACTAAAAACAAACTTTTTATAAAATCGAAAATAAGTAAATAACAAAAGAAAATATTCTTAATATTGAAAAACCACCCAAAATAATAAAAATAAAACATTGTAGGGCGAGGACAAATAGAATGTAAACACCGGAAGTAAATTACAACTACATTCCAGACGCGACCAAGCAATAACTCTAATGAAGAAAGGAAATGATAATGATTGGTTAACTGTGATCACGTGTCTTCACAAATATAATGAACGGACTGAAAACAGCTCAATCTCGTTACAACGCGAACAGTTGCAAAGCGGAGCCACTTACAACGTGATTCAAGAGTGCCTCTCAAGTTTTGGAAGCTTAAAAAAAAAATAACCATTTTGTTTGAAGGTTTAGTAACATTTTCACGTTTTTACGAATACACGTTATCCATTCTCGCCTCATTTCCATAAAGACAGCAAAATCAAAAGGCATTCTAAATTGATAACAAGTTTGAATATTTCAAAAGTTTGAATGCAGGAAAGTATTTAGAATTTTTTAAGGCCATCTACTTACATCGCGATGTGAATCTTTGGATCCCGAGGACCACATTGTAACGGAATTGAACTTTTCATACTTTTAAAAGGACCAATTTTTTATTTATCTTCTCCTCCGTTGCTCATTTGTGGACCTAACCTAATTTTTATTTTTTAAAGAATTTTTAATTTTTTTATGAACTTGTTTCTTCTGCCCGCTGCTTGTGTACACATACTGCCCTCTCCCGGCGTTTTGTTTAACTAAGTGGCTTTAGACAGACATAGTTGGCCTTTTAAACTGTACATCACATTTTTTAAAGTTAATGGTCGTAAACGGATTCTGAGTGAAGCCAATATGTTGTTATTAATACACGAATACACGAATCTCTTAATACACGTTCCTTTCTTGATCCCCGTACTATTGACGAGTAAAGATAGCTAAAGAGTATCATCTACTGTCAGTAAAAAAAAAAAAATAACTTTTTATATAGCCTTCTACTAAATTTGCTAAAAACAAAATTTCCTCAAACCCAAAATTTATAAATACAGAAACACCTTGTCCATAAATATCTTTGAATGAAGATCAATGGAGATCTCTATCTTGATTACTTGAACCATTCGTTCAATATCAGCTTCCTAGTATAGTTAGCTTTTGAATTATCTAGATGACAATCAATTGGCACGAATATGTATATGTAGTAAAGCCTTTTGAATTTTTTATTTTTATTATTTTAATCTTTAATAGTAAAATCGAACCTTAATTATCCCTTTGGCAGATAGAAAATATTGAAAACTGTTATTTTAAAGGTGTGTTGTTGTCTGGTTTCAAAACTCTATCGATTTACGTAATCACTGAGTAAACCATATTTCCATTTAGTTTCTAAAGTAAATTAGGCATTGATGAGATTAAAGTGCAAGGCTAATTTGCTTTTGAAGTATTTTCAACCCGAATTGCTGAACCAATTAACTCATTAACTTATTGTCCTAGAAAAGAGAAGCTTATCAAATCGTTCAGTCCGTGTGTGTGTAATCTCCGTTGAACTGTTGAGTGAATCATCTTGAAATTTGTGTGTACATTTAGGGACTAGAGATGATATTTTGTATAATTTTCCAAACCGAACTTCTACGATATCCTGCGTTGATTTCTTCCCAATTCTGACGACTCCGTTACGGACGAACTTCATAAGCTCCGCTTACCTTTTTAATTTGAGAAAGGGGTCTCATTTAATAGTTGAGCCCCGAAACGTCATTTTTTAGTAACTCTATTTACCTTTTAATTTTTAATCTTGTGCTTTATTTATAATTAATTGATTTCTTCCTCTGTGGTTACCTCTAACGCATCATCTACGAGACCCCCATTGCCTCTGACGCTGATTTCATCACAAGAGTCGCTGTGGCATCTGGATATACCCGGGAAAGGCCTCACTTTTTTGCACATGTTCGGCAATCCATGAATCGACGTTGTAAGGAGTGTGGAAGGAACTGTGAGCACCTACTGTGAATCTGTAAGTGTACATCTTACTGTCATATTGTAAACATAGGGCTAATAAACATGTTGTCTATCATACTTGTCTTTTATTTCTGAACTTAGTGTACTTTCTAGCACGTTCGGGTCGCGTTTGCGGACATACGTTCCACTATGATTATGTTTTGTTTTTCTATTCTTGACCTATCTTAAAGTTTATACAGGGAATTTTGAATCACCCTGTACACATATATGTATCGATGTATATAGATATATATATGTATATAAAATAGTTAAACCGATGATTTATGTTGTTGTTTGTGAATTTCCAAAGCTCTAATTCCATTCTTAAGCGTATCTGTTGTCCATTTTCTCTTTACTTGACTCCGATACTGAGGGATTGGTTCAACATCTCATTGATTTAAAGGTCATCCGGATCTCATTTCATCCCGTCTTGAAAAGCCAATGAGGAGGAATTCAAAAGGCGGCTCTAATGCTTTTGGAGGTGCAATGGCTCCCCTCAGAGTTGCCGATATATTAGGAGAAGCGCGTACATTGTACCTCCCAGCGGTGTCTGGTCTATTGACCCGATGATGGCGATCGCAATGGGGAGTTCGCGTGCGACGCGAGCCCTAATCACGAGCCGGCACAGTGAGAGCGACTCCCCGCCAGGCCACAAAGCCAGGGCACAGATGAGCACGCGCCAACAAGGTGAGTGAAATTCATTACAGCTCATACATTGACGGTTTGGCGATAATTTAGAAGGCAAAGGTGTGACGCTATCCATCTGTCACCGAACCAAAGGAGAAAGTGCTTGTCAACGAAATTTAAGGTATTAAAAAGAGAAAATAATATCGTGGCAAGTGGAAAAGGAGAAATTTGAAATATTACTACAAAGCCTCAATCTAAAAGAAAATAGAAAAAGAGACTAACTGACACTACAAAGATGTAAAAGAAAAAAAAATAATCTTAAATGGCGTGAAAAGAATAAATAGAAAATGAAATATCAATACGTTTCCACAATGAGAATTATTAGAAAAGATATATGTCATTGTTATTGCAAAATATAAACAAGTTAAGGAGAGCGATTAGTAAACCAATCACAATGCTGCGCAACGTCTTCTGATAATTGATATTGCTTTAATTTCCTTGTTTTTATTTCCAATAAACGCAACAATTCCGCCTCTATAATGCAGCTCTACAACAATCACTATAAGATTGTTGCGAATGCAAAAGGCGCAATTGTTGCGGTTGTTGGGATTGTTGTGCTTAATGATAATTTAATGAGATTTTAATGATACTTGCCTACTTGACAGACAAAACGGGAATATAAACTAAAACGTATAAGCGAATTTGGCCCTTAACTTTTGAACCGCTAAGGGAATCTTCTTGAAACTTTGTATGCATATATAGACAAGAGATGATATTATTTTTATCTTTGAAATTTTCTCCAACGATAATAAAAATTCTCACAGTAGAGCATTACAACGACGTCACAGAGAGCTCAAAAAAATTCATATTTGAGTTATGAATCTACAACCTTTAACCACCAGTCTGAAAGAAAAAAAATATAAAACAAATTGAAATCTGCTTTCTTTTTTTAAAACCTCATGGAAATAAAAATCCAAAAATTCTGTTCTTATGTTATTCTATGGGGATCTTTTTCACTTTCACAACCCCCCCCCCCCATACACACACAGGAATTTTATTAAATATAAAAGTTAGATTCGGCGAAGGGCGGGAATTTTTCCAAGCTCCATTCTCCTCCAAACGGGTTCTAGGGTCTACCCAGCCCTCTGTAGAATGGGTACCGGGTTTTCTTTCCCGGGAGTTAAAGTCGGGCGGGCGTCGGGCTGACCTCTCGCCCTCAATCTAATCCCATTGGTCACGAAATGCTGGGAGCCTTACCTCCCACGCTCCCATGGGCCTGCACGGCCTGTTTATGGGATTGCTTTAACTTTTATAAAAGTTAGATCGTCCCATGCCCTTAAAAATACATGCCGAGTTTCATTGAGAACCATCCAGCGGTTCGGATGTTATTCAGAAACATACATAAATACTTATATATAGATATTGAATGATTTGATGAGACGCTCATTCTTATTGAAAAGGTTATTAAAAAACACATTTGTATCAAGTACAATATGACAGAAGCTCGTAAAGCTTCTCATTCTCTTTCAACTGCGGCCAATTTTCCTGTTTTTTTAACAGGAAAGCTCAACACCATTTTTAATAGCGTAATTTCTAATAGATTATGAATTACAATAAGGCTATTAATTGAAAGTTCTGAAAATGCAGACCACGTTGGTGATTACATGTGCCAACGCTCATACTTGTCATGTCGCAGATGCTAACATATGTTACATTCAACACGCGCTGCCCAGTTCAAACAGTATTAGTAATGTTATCCACTGAGAAAAAGATTTTGCTCTTACGGAAGAGGAAGGCAACATGGTCGAAGTTTACAGTTTGTGCGTGAATAGCTTGCAGAAACCTCGGTAGATGAGAACTTAGCACCTCTGTTATATTGGGCGTTGTAAGCCAAGTTCCGAAGCACCGTTAGTGTGTTGAAGGGTAATGCTCGATAGCTGAAACTGTGACATGAACGTGTTTTCTATCAAATTATGCAATCATCACTGCGAATTCAAT
This sequence comes from Thereuonema tuberculata, assembly GCA_023159025.1. Lineage (NCBI taxonomy): Eukaryota > Metazoa > Arthropoda > Chilopoda > Scutigeromorpha > Scutigeridae > Thereuonema > Thereuonema tuberculata. Next base: position 8,805 of record JAFIDM010019360.1, read on the forward strand.
GGAAAACTGTCTTAAAAATGAATATGAATCGACAGTGACTTCAAAAAATATTGAAAATATTGAAATATTAAAATATTAATTGAATGGCTATTCCTACAAGATTCGGGTTTCCAACAATTGAAAATTTGCAATTGTGTTACGAGGAGTTAGTATCGTGTCAAAAAGTAAATGACTGATGTCGATACGACATCCGTCATTTACTGATAACATCTAGTTCAGGTGATAAAAGCCCACCTTTGATCTGTTAGGTTATGTAAATAAGAACGGCAACAGGTTCCTAGGCTTCCACCGGCGGAAGTGCAGGAAGTAACTAGTGAAAAAGTGACAGCGTGGCGCTCTGTATCAGGACACAGGGTTGTAAGGCCTTACTTCATTCCGGAGAATGGCCATCCATTTATAATTAACCAAGAGCGTTACATCAATCAGGCTCTAACACCTTTCACTGCCGACCTCAGAAGGTTTTGCAGGGCACGGAACTTTCTTTTTGTGACTAGTTCTTTCAACAGAACGGGGGGATATGGCGTCGAGAGCATTTGTACGATAAACGTTTGATTTTACGTTTCACTAGATTTCCGTACCTTTCCACTCTCCTGATCTAACGCCACCGGATACACGTATGTGAAACTTGCTCAGTGGGTGTTCTAGCGGACTAAGTTCGTCCAGAATTGAATGACCTTCATTTTTAAAGAAAACTGGATCCTAGAGCAATAGGTAAAGCAATAGTTAATTAATAAAATTAAAAAAAAAAGTTGAGCACAAATAAACAAAATAAACTTAATACATTTCGAAAATCATCCTGATCAGATTAGCAAATTGAAGTTAAATACGAAGTTAAACACGTACTTCAGTAACTCAAAATTGAACATAAATCAAACATAAAATAAAAACCAAAATTCATTATTTTCAAATTATATTATCTATTGAATACAAACAGTTCAAACAAAATTTAATTCGTGTTATTTACTAAGTTGACTAAGTAGATTAATTTTAATTTTATCAAATGCAAATTAATAGATTAATAAATGGATAAGCTATCCTTTGTTTCAGATATCGGTAGAAATCATTATTTCGGTTCTAATTCTTTTTTCTACAGGGATTTTTGTCACCTTTAATTTCTCGGCAAGATTCCACACAGAAAAAAAAATCAAATAAAAAAGTAACACTGATTCTTGTATGGTCAAGAAGAAGAACACACTGACTGACTTGGTGAATCGGACTTTCATGGGAAATGAAGGTAAAAAAATCGGTCTAGTCGTTTTAGAGTGGTGTATCGGATAACGCAAAGAAAGAGACAAGAGATCTGAAAGTTGATGAGCAAGACTTCGCAAAAATTCATGCGAAACTCTGTCCACACAGTACGCAAAAGCTGGCATGCCAATTATAAAATTCTTTAAAAACTACTATCAAAAATAGGGATTTAATTTCAAATAAATAAGCTTTAAATGTTCCATAACGAAACATTATATTCTCAAAAGTAACTAGAATTTCAAATCACAACAAAAAAATAATATTACAAAAGATGTTGGAAGATAATAAAAGACAATAATAGTACTGTTCGTTTTCGTTTACGAGAGCCTTCAACGCTTTTGCGCATGCGTCAGGTCTCCTTAGATTTCATCAAAATAGGTGTGAGGAGAAACAAAGAGGGGATGTTTACTTTTTATAGTGTTAGTTTACTAGTAGCTGCGTTCTATTTGCGCTTTTCGGGAAAGAATTATGGAAAGAATAAATACTATTGCAAAATTAACAGGTACTAAAAGAAAAACAGGTCTTATGAAAGTGCCCATCTCAGCGTATCACCCCTTTGTGGAGTAGAATCGTTTGTGTTGTTGTAGCTCTCGCTTTTCAAAACGAAGAGTATGTCTATTTTTACATAACAATTAAAATTTAAATAAAATTGTGCAGTGCGGAATCTCATGTTTTCTGTTGAGTAATTGTAAAGATTGTTTTTTTAATAAACCTTCTCCAGTATTTCCGCAGTGAAATAAGATTCTTATTAACATAAGACAGAAGTTACCAAAGTGGACGGTGGATAATCCCTTGGAGAGGCGAGGGTAAAGAAACGGATAGTGCGTGTGTGTGTGAGGCATATCTATGTGAGGCATATCTATGTTCTAGCAGGAGGCAAAGGAGCCCTGTCCGGAAAAATTTAAGAAACACTGGTCTAAGATTAATGAAAATTTAAATCAGGGTTAACAAAAACAAAACAAAACAAAAAAACCAACTTACTGCAAAATGAATAGTAATTAACAGGAAACGTTTATTCCCAAGTTTTATCTATGTTACAAATTGCAAATTTATCCATTGTAAATTCATATCTGAAGTGGGTTCTTTCGCGAAGTTTCGCGAACTTTCTACGACTTTTGTGAAAACTTTAAGAAATCAATCATGGAATTGAAGCCGTAAAACTTAAATGCGAGGAAAAAAAAGCTTTTCCCGCGTTGACAAAGGAGATGTATAGGAATAAGAACCCAGAAGGATAAAAAAATGGGAACTGTACACTCTTTTCAGGCGGGAATGTGAGGAAGGGGGGAGGGTGAAAAAAAAAAAAAAAGACGACGGAATCGAAGGCTGCGCGCCATTTAATATTCCTGGCGCACTCTCAGTGGATGAGAAGAATGGGTTGATAGAGATTAATCACTGGAGGTGTCGTGTACAGAGAGGGAGCTGCGCGGAAGACCGTATTAGCATGCGCAGGAGGTGTAGCATTCATATTAATGGCCTCTTGCGAGAATACGATGTGCGTGCGCACGAATCTCATGCACCTATGGAAATGAGGTGATCAATTTCACCGCCTCTGTAAAGGTGCAAAAATGTATGTATATACATAAAATACCAAATCTCTGGCAAAATCCTATTCCCAGCGGACTCGGACTAAAATATCTTGCGGGGGGAAGGAAAAAAAAATAGGAAAGAGAAGGATTTGTGCTGGTTAATGACGTCAGTAATAAACAAAGAAACACAAGTGACGGAACCCAAGCGTTAACACATAAATCATAAAAAAAAGAATGCTTGTCTTAGGTCTAAGTGGTTTGCTTCTTGTTTGCTGTAGTTAAGAATTTCGTTTGTAATTTACGGATAAGAAATATATCCCAAATTAATTAGTTAATTACTGAAAACGCTGAAATCTACATTTTTATCT
>JAFIDM010019362.1:0-11944 GCA_023159025.1 Thereuonema tuberculata
CTATAAACTCTTTAAAACATTAGTGAGGTTCAGATTTCTTTCTTGTCTTTCAATTTTCCGTCTTAGGCTTCTGTGAATGAAAAATTTAACCACGCTTTTCGCTAATTGTCTATGTAGGTAAAAAAAAAAATTCTGACATTCCTTCATCTCCCCACCCCCACCCTTGAATGCAGGAACTGATTTCGGTTTTTTTGGTGGTGGTGGTGGGAGGGGGGACAATGTAGCCTACACTGGGTGTGAGAGAGAAAAAAAAAAATTCTCTGTTCTTAACGTAATCTCCTCTTAAAGAGTTTCTTGTTGTTTTTAGTTCATTGTATTCTGTAGACGAATGAACGGATCTTCTGCTGAAGAAGGCTTCGTTTAATAAACAAAGAAAACCAAGGAGTAAAACATTGTATTGTTATTTTATTAAAAAACAAACATTCAATATTTAAAATTTGTGGCCTTATTTTAAAAACTTTTTTTTTCTTTAAAAATATATATGTAGAAAAATACTAAGTAATGAATAAAAAGAGACGTTTAAAAACATTACTGAATCTTCAAAGAGCAAAGGAACAATTGAAGATTTCAGTGATCAAGATAGAACTTTAGTTTCTTTACTACACAATAAGGAATAGCAGCCATCTTCATGGTTCTTCTTTATCGAGTGAATTTCAAAATCTTTTCGTTTGTTACCGATTCATTCTGTCGTTTACTTATGATACAACTGTTATGAATATCAGCTTTTTTTTTTTTTTTTTTTTTTTTTTTTTTTTTTATTTACCTCACCAACAAAAAGCAGACTTAATTTTCACCTGACGAAATCATTTCTCTCCCTCGTTTTTACATTTCATCCATTCTCGCCTCATCTGAAAAATAAAGTCATTACATTAATATTTTAGACAGTTTTCTTTTTAATAATTAAATAGCTTGAACTTAATTGTTCCACATTTTAATATTGAAAAAATAGTCTAAAGATTTATAGCATCAACGGTCAATCTTCGGCGATTCTAGATGACTGTAGGTGGAAAAAAAAAAAAATCGAAACTAACGTGATCTTACGGTTTTATTATAAAATTTGTTATAATTGTGAAAATATAAATTCAACAAGAAGTAATAGATTATATAGTAAACAAGATTTTGACAATCCAAAAAATAATTTTGGATTGAGAATAAAAAATAATTAACAAAATTTTTAATCAATTCTCATTAGAAATGAAAAACATTGGAAATATGTCTACTTTAAAAAAAATAATTTATGAAAAAATAATACTGGGACAAATCAAATGGGTTGGTTAATTGAAAAAAAAAATAATTTATTGCTATTTCACAGATTTACCTAAATTTATTCTCATTAATATATTTTATGTTGTATAAAGTTTCAAAATTGTTTATGTTTTTATCTCTGTAACTTATATTTATTGTAAATCTCAGCGCCTACAACGCAGGTTGTTTTTCAAACAACCTAGTAGGACTGAATTGTACTTTTTGTAACAAATTGTTAATAAATTGTTAATAATAATAATAATTTAGTCAATGCTTATATTAAATATTAACTGGAAAGTTTTGCTCTACTTATATTTTTAATTCTTATGAATTGAACCTGGATTAAGGAAGGCGCATAAACATTGTACATTGTTCCTATTTTTCAGTTGAAAGAGAAGTTATAATTAGTGCTCTGAGATTTCGAAATTATCTGAAGCATTTTTTTTTTAAATAAAAAAAAAAAAAAAAGGAGAGGACAAACTTACAATGAAAAATGGGAAACCAAGGTTTTGAATTTCACATTTTGCTCTTTTTTTTTTCTTTTTTTTTTTGTCTTTAATTTTGAGGGTCACTTTTCCCATCTTAATACTGACCTTCCTTCTCAGCTTTCATCTTAGTGATGTGATCTTTTCTTATCACATGGTTACATGCATCGAAAATTGACGCAAAATCAACTCCACATAGTTCACACACAAAAGAAGGGCACTGCTTCGTCTCTTTCAACCCATAGAACAAATAAGGGTGGAGTTCCTTGTATTCCCTAAACTTCAGTCTCTCTTCCAACCTCTTTACTGTTTCCGCATCCGTGGAGGGGTCATCACTTACGTTGCCTTCGTCTGAGGGAACGTCTGTAAATGATTTCTCTTTTATCTTGCCTTCCTCTATGGTCAGGTCATTCGTAGGCCGGGATCTATTGCCCATTTCTAAAATAACTGAAAGGAAAATTGTTGATAGTTAAAATTAAAAGCCATTTCGAAGGTTGACAAACACTACTTTATTACGGATACGTGTAATATATGAGCTTGAAATCTTTTTAAAATTACTTCTTTTATTGAAATAATTACTACACCTGAATAACCTCAACAAAATATTCTAAAATGGAGAAAGAATTTTAAATTGCTCTTCAGTCAATAAGGTAAAAAAAAAACCAACAATTTACGACCAATGTTTTGTAAACATATAATCACAAGGATTTACTTACATTTAAAAGAAAACCGACAAAGAAATAAAATAGAACGCTTAAAATGCAGAGTAGGTAGAGAAGGGGTACGCCAGTTATATGTGTGTCAGAAGACCAATCAGCAAAAGGGGATAAACTACTGTTATTATGGGGTAGGATGACAAAGAAAAATGTACTTTTAATTATGGGGGAGGAGAGTGTGAATCATATATATTTCTTAACAATACCTCCTCTAGTTGTGGTATTACGGCCAGTGCTTCAGCTATGATGTATTCATAGTGATTTGATGTAATGGGATAACGCTGTGATTTTGTCAAAATTAAGGATGCCGCCTGTATTACGAAAGTGAACTTACAATGGTTGATTTACCTGAATTTACCTGCTAAAAACTTGAATGTTCTCTTTTATGGGAGTGGTCTTTTATCAATGTAGAAGCTATTACAATTGGAACAAATTTTGCACACTATATTAGGTGGATTAAAAGTATTAGTAGGATTCCGAATTGTAAGTTATGAGAAATAATGAATGCTAATTTAATAAATATATAATGTTATAATTTTTGAAGATATATTCAAAAAACTTATATTTGAGGATGATACAATTTTTGAAGATATTATTCAAGAGGCCAGTAAATAATTAAAGTGAAAACAAAAGAAAAATAATCAAAATTCGAGACTATTTCGAATATTTTTGATTTATATATTTGACCAAACAATATCAGCTTAAATTTTTGATAATTTTAACAAAAATGAAAACTTTAAAGAAAGAAATATTTTTGTTAAGAAGCATCATTCGAATCAAAGCAAACGATGTGAACTATAATTTTTCCTTTATATTCTATCACTGCTGTGATTTTTACAAATGTATCTTTCTTTGTGGCAATGAGGTATTTAACAGGTGCGCTGCGCTTATTTTAAAGGAAAAGGTTTTATCAAAATATTTTTTTTTTATTTCAGTTATAAATATTTCAGTTTTGTTAAAGTTTTATTTAAAAAAAACCAACAAGAAGTTTAAAAAATCCTGTGAAGTTAAAAGAAGTTGAAATTAAAATAATATAAGTTTACTCAGCTTTAGAAATGAATATTTTTTCTGCAGATATTTTACAGTGAACCATAATTAACTTTGTTTTGGAAATACGTAATTAAGCGAATACAGTAATTTCAATACCAATTCTGATTTGTGCAATTGCTATTAAAGTTGAAGTGAACAATAATTGATGTGGAATATTTTCTTGAATATTGAAATATTAAGTAAGTTGTAAATCAATGAGATATACGTCTAGGCTTCTATAATGAAGAAAACAAAAACCAATTGAAATAACTACAGTGGTTAGTTGTGATTATTGGCAGAAAAACATTCTTTTTATGAATTAACTACTATTGAACTGTTTATCCATAATTTAAATTAAAAAAACTAGAAGAAAAATGAAATATATTTCGATTTATTTATATTTTTATTCTATTTTAGTTTTCTGTGGTTGGTAAAAAATCAATAATTCTTCGAAATCATTTCCCAACGAAATAAATTTGTGACCGACTTTTTTTTAAACTTTAGAAACTAATTTCTAACAAATAAAAATGGTGACTAGTAAATTACAAAATCAATTAGAAGGAGCAACACACGGAATTTATTGCTACAGGTTAACTGGTGCCCAGGAAAGATAACAAATAAATTTAATATAGTATGTGAGAACAAACGTTTATATCTGCAGTATATATCAGTTTACATGGTGCATCAAACTATTTGCAAAATATGACTCTAACGAAAACAGACGTATTCAGTAGAAAAATCAATATATATTTATAGAATTTGGTACCCATGTTCTTAGCAAAAGGCTATTCAATAAAACCTCCTCCAGCCTTTATGCGGCTTCTGAAACGACTATATGCGTTGATCAGATGATTCTTATTTATGTTGGCCATAATGTCCCTGATGACGGTCTTCAACGAGTCCTGTGTATTGTGGGCATGTTTGTTGGTCTCCCTCTCAGCACTGTCCCAGACATTGTAGTCCAGAGGGTTTAAATCAGGCGAGGTAGGAAGCCAAATATTAGGGTAACATGATAATGAAAATTTTAGGCCAGTCACTCTTGGGTCGTGCAGGGTGTGTGAGAAGGAACAGAGTCTTGGTGAATACGAAAGGCCTCCCTCGAGCCACTCCCTCAATCCAGGGCTTCACAACCTTCTCCACCGTCTCGATGTAGGCGACCGCATTCAACCTAAGACATTTTGGGGAAAAGTGGGGAGGATGAAATAATCCTCACTGCTCACTATCCCGAAGACCATCATAGGCGATGGGAACTTGCTGTGCATAACAGTGGGGACCTCAGTGGGGCTGGAGCAGAGCCTGTCATTCGTCCTATTCACTTTTTGGTCAAAGTTCCTCTCATCTGTGGCAAACCAGATCATGATGGGCTCCTCGGGGTGCTTGAGTTTGTTCAGCAAGTGTTTCGACCGGATCACACGGATCTATTGGACACTACCCTGTTCGCGTAGCGTAGGATTTGTATCTGATATCTTCGTGCACCGCACATCTGAATGTTGAGTCTGACACATGGAACTGATTGACAATGGCCCTCATCGACTTGTTGGGGTTATTGTTTATGATGCCATGGACTTCCTGGACAAACTCGACTTTACTGACAGCGTCCGACCATTGAGAATGTCTTTTTCTTTAGGCAACTGAAGACAATTCCCACCAGAGGCCAGAGGCCCTTTTCTGATCTTCAACACGAAGGATCGGGCGGCATTTACGAAGGTTGCAATCTTCAAAACTCCTTGGTTGACGGCTAAGGCGACAACAACGGAATGCCTTTTCATTTCTTGCGTTAGATTTGAAGCTTCCATGTTGGGACTGATAAAAAAAGTTCGTTACAATTTGGGCCACTTATATCTTCTAAAACGTGTGTTCTCAGAAAGCTGACGCACTCTGTATGAATAGTAAATCTGCAGTGTATCTGATGTGTAACTGCAGTATATCAGAACAGGGATGCATTAAAAAGATAGATTTCTCTACGTATCTAAGCAGTACATCATTACCTTAATAAAGAAGATTTAAACAGAATTTGTAAAATATTTTAAAGGATTTGATGTGGAAAGATTTCAGCAAAGATTCTGAGTAAGTTCATCATCATTCAAATTTAAGAGCTGCGCTCTTTTCGGTGGAGTAACTTTCAATCTTCTCTTGATACGACACAACCTTCACTTTTTCCTTCACTTGTTGCATAGAAGATCTTCTACGTCTTCCTCTCCCCCTCCTTCCATCAATCTTTCCTTCTATAATGGTTTTAACAAGATCATTGTGCCGCATCAAGTGTCCTAACATTTTCCCTCTTCTATTTTCTATTGTATTTAATAGGCACCGTTTTTCTTTTACCATATTAAGCACTTCTTTATTTGATTTCTTTTCCGTCCAACTAACTCTTTCCATTCTTCGCCAACACCACATTTCAAGTGCCTCTAGTCGCTCTCTGTCTCTTTGTGTCATGTTCCAGACATACACCTTGATTAGCTTTTTCCGTACACTGCGTGATATTCTCGCTTTGAGTAAATATTTTGTTGTTGTTAAAGCTTGCTTTGCTATTGCTATCCTCGAAATTATGCCAAGTGTCCATCTGGAATCATTTGTGATTACAATGCCTAATTATTTAAATGATGTTATTTGTTATTTTAATGTAACTGGGCTACTGACTATTCTTTTTGAAACTATTAATATCGTGGTTTTTCTCAGTGTTGATTTTAAGGCCAAATTCTGTAAAAATGCTATATCCATTTGTTGAAGTAATGCTTGAAGTTCTTTTTTATTTTCTGCTGCAGCTGCTATGTCGTCTGCAAATCGTATGAATTTATTTTTTCCTCCATTAATTTTTAATCCCCCATGTTCGGATTCATTCAATATACGATTGATGATTAAATAAATATATTAAAAATAAGCGGCGAAAGTGAACATCCTTGTCTTATTCTTGCCTTTCCTGTTTGCTCTCCTATTTCCACTACTGTCTCCTGTTCTTTTTGTAAACTATATGAAGTAAGTTAATACTTTTAATTAATATACTTTTCTATTCGTTAGAGAGAAATAAGAGGATATTTCAAATTTAAATTATAATTCGATACTTACTGTATTGTAAATTTATTGATTGTATTTATGTTAGTGGCACGTGACATTTCATCTTTTCTCTCTGTGATATATGAGCCTGAGAGCTCGCGTGGAGTTGCTACGCAACATAGAGAAGGGGAGAAAAGTTTCGGTTTTTAGAAGACTGTAAGGGCGTCGACATGTTTGCCAAATTAAATTCGGTGTCATGTAACGTATATCAGATTTATTTAAAATTCATAAAATATACTGAAAAAAGTCTTCTGATTTACAACACTTGGAGATAAACAACAGAAATACATTGAAGTAAGTCATATTTTTTAGTGTATTCCCCCTCATAACCAATGAACTGGCATCTTCGGTCTGGTAGCTTCCTTATACGACACATAAAAAAATTGTTTTGAATGCAGAAGTACTTTTCATTCACGAACAGATGCGATGACTTCTTCATTGCAGGTGGACTTTTGTTCCTCCTAGAAACTATTTTAGAGGTCCAAACGGAGGAAAGTCTTATGGGGCGAGATCGGGATTAGATGGTAGATAGTGTCTGAATCATAGCTATCGTGTGAGCAACGACGTCATCGTGCAGAAAGCGGACAGAAGTTTCTTTGGTTTTTCCTCTTGTTACGAATACTGCCAATATGCTACACCAAACTGTTTATTCAGTTATTTGTAAATTTTGAAAAGATTTTTCCTAATTCCCTTTTAAGAAATTTAATAACAATTAGTTGTTCCATTCCTGGATGCAATTACAGCTTCAGTCTTTTACTAAACTAAATACTAATGGCTGAATGCTTGGCTAATGTTTGTTCATGTTCCAAAGAATGCAGCGGCAGGCAGGATTTTGGAGCCTGATGCCAATTATAAGTTACATTTATTACAATTAGATTAGATATACACTTCTTCTAGATTTACTGTAATTGCATTTATAAATACCTGTTCTGTGATCAAAACCCTTCTTAACAAAAGACTCAAAGGAATGAATTATGGAAAGAACATTTTAATTATTAATTTGCCATAATTATAGATTAAAAAATAAAGCTGTCCAGAAAAGCACAAGATATTTAAAATGCACGTTTATTTATGTTTTGACACATTACAACATGGGATGCTTCGAAAGTCCGTTAGGATTTAAGCGAATTATATTTCGATTTTTTGTTTGTTTATATTCTGTCTAACTTTTCTGTGGTAGACAATAGCAAAAAAATCGATAATTCTTCGAAATTATTTCCCAACGAAATAAATACTTTTTTTTAAAACATTAGAAACTAATTTGTAACAAATGAAAAAATTCCTCCAAATGGCAAATGAGTAATAGATTAGAAAATCAATTTTAAAATCGATTAGACGGAGCAACACATGGAATCTATTGACAGACGTTAACTGGAGCCCAGAAAACTGATCTAATTGATATATAGGATGATTATAATTAAAGTTCAACTTTCAACGTGCTGTAAAAAAAAAAAAGCACCACTGCTCAGAATGACTTGAAATTTGAACACGTGATGTTTTGGACGAACATCAGCCCTTTTTAGTATTTAGTGAAGAGAGTACTTCTGCATTCGAAACAATTTTTTATACGTGGAATACGGATGCTACCAGATCGATGACGTAAGTTCATTAGTTAGGAGGGGGATTACATTGAAAAGTATCACTTACTTCAATGTATTTCTGTTGTTTTCTCTGTAAAAATCGAGTTGTAATTGAAATTTGAAACCTCCTCGTATATTCTGTTAAGCTAGGCGAACACGGAGCGATTTTATGGCAATATGATTGGGACAAGTTGGCCCAATTTGATTGCGGACAACTTTATCAAGCGCGAACACGTAGTTTCTCCTGAACCAATATTGCCCTGAATTTTTATGGTTACGGCGCCTCTCACTAGGGAGAGCTAAAGAGAGAGCGTGTTTTCGTACAGAATTGCTTTAGTATTAAACGCCATCCCTCTGTCGAAATCAATTACGATTCTTTCATTATCAATTGACAAAATGTTGTTGTTGGAATTATCTGTTTTGGGCCGACCCATTTTGCTGATTTTAAGCCTTGTTTCTCAAAGAAAATGGCCGGCGGGAGCGAGTGATTTTCCGATGTTCAAAGTCCCGCCTCCTTCGACGTCAGCATTGTCACGTGATGTCATCCGTTCATTTGATTCGCTTTCGTACCACCAATATTTTGAGCCAACTGATATTGGGCCAATATTGTTCCTTTGGTACCGACAATAAAATTGGGGCAATATTGTTCAGGTTGGGGCAATCAAATTGGGGCAAACGGTTGCCAGCAATCAAATTGGGCCTGATTGTCCCAAAATATCGCCTCGTGTTCGGCCAGTATCAGAAATAGAAAAGCGCAGAGTGATTATAATTAAAGTTCAACTTTCAACATGCTGTAAAAAAAAGAACCACTGCTCAAATGACCTGAAATTTGAACTGAATATACTCGAAGAAAGCGGAAATGGTATGGCAAAAGAAAAACAAAATAGTTCCAAATGTTAGCAATAGATGTTTCGGCTACAATTGACATTTGAATTGCAATACGAGGGCTGTGGAGTGAGTTGCATGTTAAACCAACTGTACTGTTCAATGTGCATGACTGTATCGGGTTTTTACTGAAGAAATGACTTCAAAGTCATTCAACAGTTGTGGCACTGTTAGTTTAAAGCCCATCCATCACGGCAAAGTCGTACCACATCGGATGAGAAAAATCGGTTTTTAATTGTCCTGAGGCCAAAAACGGTATAAAAAGGAACAATGAAATCGGGTTTTAATTATTGTGAGACTTGCGTAAGACATGTTCAATATGCTCTCCATCGTTTTCTGCCACAAATCGAAACCGAGAAACAGCATGTTCCGCAACAGATCGGAGCATCTCAGGGATCACGATGTTAATGTGTTGCGCAATGCGTACCTTCAATTCAGCTAAGTTTGCAATCGGACCACTAAACTCAACATTTTTCAGATAACCCCACAACCAGAAGTCACAAGGATTAAGATGAGGTGATCTTGACGGCCTAGCTGATAATTCTATCATTTCCGAAATGCCTCTTGAGCAGCTGCTTCACTTGCTTTGCAATGTGCGGAGGAGCGCCATCTTGCATAAAAATGATGCCACCCACACATGCACGCTGTTGAAATGACATGGTTGCGCAAAAGACTATGACAGCGTTTAACATTGACGATACAGATAACAGACCCGCACGACCCATCTTTTCAAAAACAATGGCCCTAAGATAAACCCTGGCGTCAACCCGCACCACACAGTTACCTTTGAACAAAGAGGTACTGGTTCATGTGCGAACGGATTTTCCGTTGCCCATATTCTGCAATTCTGAGTATTGACATGTGCTTGGAGATGGAAATGGGCTTCGTCTGTCCACAAAATTTTCCATAGCCATTCATTGTCCACTTCCATGCGAGCAAGAAATTCTAGAGAAAACCTTTCTCTTACTGGCAGGTCAGCAGGAAGCAATTCCTGAACTTGGTTAATTTTGTATGGAAAGCAATGCAGGGATGTTTCGTACAATTTTATGTACCGTGCTCACAGGCATGTCCAAAGTTTGGGCAATTCCCCGTGCACTGCACGTTTGCACACCACCCTTCGTCTCTTCCTGGACTGCTGTGGCCACATCTTCTACTGACGTCTTACCAATTGGTTTCCTCCCTCTGCCCGATTTCACTTCAAAAGAACCTGTCTCTTCGAATTTCTTCATCATTTTCTCCAGACCCTTGGCAGACATCGGACCACAGTCTTTTTTCATACCCTTTACTGACGGAACTTCTTCAGAGCTACTGGCACACAGTCACCGTTCTTGTTAAAGAACTTCACAAGCACAGCGCGATCCTTCATTGAGAGAGTAATGGCGAGCTTCTTATAAGCAATATGAGGAAAACGCCATGTATCCCGCGTTTTATAACAAATGCAATGTGTCGTGCGCATGACACGTCTTTTATTTTGCATATTACGACGCTTAAAGCGCCACCTATTGCTAAAATTTGGAACTATTTGTTTTTCTTTTGCCATACCATTTCCGCTTTCTTCGAGTATATTCAGTTCAAATTTCAGGTCATTCTGAGCAGTGGTTCTTTTTTTTACAGCATGTTGAAAGTTGAACTTTAATTATAATCACCCTGCACTTTTCCTAACAGAACATACGAGGAAGTTTCAAATTTCCATTACAACTCGATTTTTACAGAGAAAACAACAGAAATACATTGAAGTAAGTCATACTTTTCAATGTAATCTAACAAGGGCTGATGTTCGTTCAAAACATCCCGTGTGAGGCAAGTCTTTGATACCAATTATAAATAAATTTTGAACGCTCCTCCTATTTATTTATAAGTACTTTAAATTACATAATAAATTTAAGATTATATATTAAGATGGGAAATTTCCTTCAATCCTTTTATCTGAATTCGGAATTTTTAACTATTACCAAATTAAAAGATACAAAATTATTATGTTTTTTTCTTTATTATAAGAAAATGCACGTTTTAAAATATCTGATTTTGAAATAAAAAGTCGTTAAGAAAACCCAATTCTAAAAAAAAAAATATTTACATTTGAGGAGAAATTGAATATTAAATTTAAAAGAAATGCAGTTTCCATCGTCTCTTTAAGTTTCGAGTGAAGCGTTCTTAGAAAGGGTAAAAATATTTCTGTCTTAAGACAGATCGCGAACCTCTTTGAGAAACACTCTAACAATCAAAATCCCAGATAGTCAGGGTAAAATACAAAAAAAATATGGCTTAACCCGGAAGAAATTGCAAGACAAACAAAATTTCTTCACAGTTGTTACCGGTTGTGTATGTTAAGTATCATATAAAAAGTTTGACAAAGTTGGAGCATTTTCAAAATGGCCACCAGAAAACAAACAAAATTTTGATATTCAACCGTAGTACTGTGTTAGACTACATTATAGACTAGTTTTTTAGTAGATTATTGCTTTGTTATTGTTTCTATGTAATTTTGTGTGTATTATCAATTGTATTATATGATTAGCCGTGCTGGCGTGGTCGTGCGGTCTCGGCGGCGGCTAGCCGTGGCGTCCAGTGCGCCAGTTCCTGGGTTCGAATCCCGGCAAGGGCATGGCTGTTTCAATTTCCTTTCCTGTGTTGTCCAGCCTCTTCTTCACTTTCTCTCTGGTCGGACGTCATTCCTTAATGGCGTCCTGGGGGAAGGCAACGGGAAACCATCCCCAGTATCTGTTCCCTAGTATATCTACGGCTTCTCCTAGGGGTTCGCCCTTCGGGGTTCACTAGGTTCCGTAGACCGCGTAACTTCATATATACGAAGATCGCACATCATGATGATGATGATTATATGATTACAAATGAAACAAACCAGCACAAATCTAAATGAAAACTGAAATTGTCTCTCTGTTTTGCCAGAACTCCTTTATTTGTTGTTTCTTTTTTGCTGTTAAAATTATTA
>JAFIDM010019363.1:0-11942 GCA_023159025.1 Thereuonema tuberculata
TTCATTGTATGTTTAAATTGCTGTTTGTTTTTCTTACTGTGAACATGGATGAATTCCATCCGAAACATGTTAGTATTATTTCATAATGGTCGACATAATTCTTGGAAATAAACCCAATTTCATTGATCATTAATTTTGTTATAATTAATGTTTTTTTTTTTTTACTACTTGAGATAAGCTATTGCATGATTCATCAACATATGAGTCAAGCTTAAAATATCGACATGTCAGGTTGATTGTTTGTATCTTAAAATAAAACAATAATAACAATAATTCAAGTTATGCTTTACAAAGTAATAAAAGATTATAATGTAATGCAGAAAAAAAAAACATTCCACATTTTAGTCAAGCTAATTTAAATGAAGCATTAAGAAACGAAGCATTTTAGGAAAAGGAGGCATCAGAACACGCTCTTGAAATTGATTTCTATATATATATAGATTTAAGTATTTGCCCCATGCAAATTAGATTGCAATGTGAGAACAGCCTTATCGAGGACAATCTAATATGGGGGGGGGGGCAGGCCCTTTGAGGAATTATTTGCGATTCCCGACATTTTTTTCCAGGCACTTAGATTGGTATTAGATCTTATTGAAATTTTGAAAAAAAAAATATAATGACTCTTCATATCAAAAAAGGTTGCCGTTCTCTTAATAAAACATCAAAATTCCTTTTGCCTCAAAATTAAAAATCTGTTCAATTAAAATAAAAGCAAAAAAAAAAAAAATCTCAAATTTTTTTTAGGATAAATACCAAGATCTGTAGCGTAATTCGTTGCAATGACATTAATAATCCCATTCATTGTTGGTTCTTCATGGAAGTACGAGCAACTGAGTTCAAACTGAGTGTTCACATCAACCACAGGCCTCAGACTCCAGGTTAGGCATTGTAGTTCATCTGATCTAGTACTCTGTAAAAATTAAAAAAAAATATATACATATGTAATTAAAAGCCGTGTAAATAACAAGTTTTACTAAAATGTATTCATTTAATTTGAAAAACGAAAATGGTAATGTGACGTCATCAATTCAGATGAGACTTTGCAAGATTGAAAAAGTTAGGCTTTGTCCAAATCCCTAAGAATAGCGCATCAAATAAATAAATAAAGAAAGAAATAATAATAATAATAATAAAGCTTTTCTCTTGCTGCGTCTATCTTCGAATACCATTATCATAAATAATAGTAATTTCTAAACATCAAAATAAATAAAAGAGAAATTGCTACAAATCCTTGTGCCATTTTCTTTAGTTTTATCATTACAAAAGAAGGTAAAGCTGAAACACTAAACAATTGCTTTGAAAATATTACAATAGAATCAATAGAATTTACAGATTTAGAAATTTACACCTTTTTATTTTAGTACAGCTCACCAACAACGGATGCGGCAGAGGAAGATATTGAACTTTTCTATGATCAGGTTCAGGAGCAGGTCGATCGAACACCTCCACAAGACTTATTCATTGTCATTGGAGACTTCAGTGCCAAGGTGGGATGCGGCAAAGTGGGAACTACAGTTAGCAACTTCCGACTGGGCGAACGGAATGAAGCTGGTGAAAGACTTATCGATTTTTGTGCTTCAAACCAACTGTCAATTATGAACACTTTCTTCTAGAACCATAAAAGAATACTGTATGGACTTCAGCTGATGGCGTGTATAAGAACCAGATCGATTGTGTCCACCGACGATGGAGATCTTCAAGTGCCACTGTCAAGACAAGACCAGGAGCCCATTTTGGATCCGA
This sequence comes from Thereuonema tuberculata, assembly GCA_023159025.1. Taxonomy (NCBI): domain Eukaryota; kingdom Metazoa; phylum Arthropoda; class Chilopoda; order Scutigeromorpha; family Scutigeridae; genus Thereuonema; species Thereuonema tuberculata. Next base: position 1,744 of record JAFIDM010019363.1, read on the forward strand.
TCATGAACTATTGCTTTCTAAGATTAAAGTAAGGCTTCGAAAACAACGTAAACAACTGGTGTCACCAAAGTTTGACTTGACTAATATTCCAGAAGCCTTTTGGCAACCTCTACATAATCGGTTTTGAATAACGTTAATTGCGAACGTACTTCGATTTAAACAGTATTCTAAAATTCTTATTTATTTATTTATTTTCTGTTAGGGGAATTCACAAACTTAAAGAGTTTTTGCTATTATCTAACTTTACAGTATTGAATTTATGCAGAAGAATTTATTAGGAAGATAGAGAATTGAAATGTTTGCAATGAAGTTGAAATTGAACAACTATCCATATATTCCCCTCCCCGCAAAAAAAACCACCGATATTTGAAAATGATACATTTGAATTTGTTAAATATCGATGCCATATATTTGCTTTTATTTTTTTAAAAAAAAAACTGCTACAATTTAGAAATTATTGTAAAATATTCGTATAACAGATTTCATTTTCAAAATGTCTGTTTTGTAATTAGCATCTTCTAGTTTAACTACTGCCTTAAGATGTAGAGGAGTAACCTTAAAAAAACTGAGCGAATAACAGGAGAAGAGATGGCCTTACTTTTCTTTAGCTTCTGTATCAGCATAAAAAATGCAATGAAACTGTTTGAGGGTGAATCCGCTTCCTTCAGCTACTGCCTGCAATAAACCTATTTCGTTGTCGTGAAGGCTATTTCCAAGGAAGACTTGTTTCCAGTTTATGTTGAATTAAGAAAAATTCCATTAGAAAATTAATTAACGAGCTTCTCGATTCTTTCAGTGTGAATATGACTCATTAATGAGTCGCAGCTAGTCTAGACTTTTTTAATGGTAAATAGTTTTTATTTTTAAATGTGTGTGTTGGCTGAAAGGAACTATTTTAAACTGTTAATACACACGTTAAAGCATTTTAATTATTCAAAATCATTCGTATACTGTTTAATTTATTACTATCCCGTTATTATTCGCAGTTCAGAAATTGCTCCTATACGTATTACAACAACAATCATTTTAAGTAAAATTCGCTTTCATCAACATTGCAGCTTGTCTTTGATTATATTCTATGGGTGATGGCTGTGCTACTTATATTATCATATATCCTAGTTAATGAATACAGAAGTCCTACTAGAACATAGAGATGTCGGTTTCAAACTAGTTGAACTCAGCAGTTACGAAACCCACAGTGATTTAAGTAGGAATAGATTAGCTTGAAGGCAAGACAAGATCTAATTCTAATATTTGACAATTCGCTGTGTGTTTATCTGTGAAGAATGTGACAAAAAAATATTAAAGAAAATCGTTAGAAGGGAAACTATTAATTACATAGGCCTGCATTTTTTCGGTTGCATCATGTTTTTCAAGTTTTGATGATGGATTCCTATGTATGTTTGTGCGCCGAATCCAAAAATGACCTTAGTTTCTGTCCATCACGCCAGATTATTTTTTTGCAAATCGCAATTTGTCAAAATGTGTTATATATCGAAACAAAATTACAAATATAAAACGTACTGACAGATTTAAATACATAGAAAATGCTGCCATCTGTCGGTTTATGATGAAAACGAATCGTTGACATCATAAACCGGTAGATGGCACCACTTTCATCATTAAATGTGTTGTACATCTCAACTGTCAGTATTGGCGCAACCGTAGTACGTATCCTCCGCGATCAAAAGTGTTTGTGTAGGCGGATATACGCTAAAAAGAAAACAGTGTTCGAAATGGCGTCAAGAGGCTATAAAAAGTCTGCAGATTCCTTTTGTTACATTTGTTGTGAGTTAATGGTGTCAAGGCAAAAAAAAAAAGACTTAACATAGTTCGTGCCAAATGTATCTCGCGTATTTCGGTGTAAAAGTAAGAGATCAAGACAAAACTTGGGCACCCCACTATGTTTGCTATACGTGTGTTGAAGGACTGAGACGGTGGTCAAACGGTGAACAACATGCTTTCAGATTTGGCGATCCGATAGTCTGGCGAGAGCTACAAAAATATAGTGATGATTGTTACTTTTGTTCAAGCGGTGTTCTCGGTTTCAATGTGGAGAATAAAAAGAACATCGTCTAACCAAATCTGCCATCGGCTTTACGTCCTGTCCCTCATGGTCCAGACGTACCAGTGCCTATGCAACCAGAACATTTACCTGATGTTGATGGTTCAGAAATTAGATCAAGTGAAGAAACCGAAGATAACGAAGAGAAATACGAACCTGGCAATTCTATTTACACAACCATTTACACAAACTGCACTGAACGATTTGATTCGCGACTTACATCTGACCAAAGAGGCTTCAGAATTGCTTGGTTCACGGCTTAAAGAGAAGAATTTGCTCGCAGCTGGCGCTTCGTTTTCCTGGTTCAGGTACAGAGAAAAAGATTTTATTCCATACTTTTCGGTGTTCCAGTGTTCTGAAGGCACCATGGCGGTCCAGGGTGAAGTTGAATTGACAGGTCCGGAGAGATTACGAGCTGGTTGGTGTGAATTTTTTTTTTGACGAAAATGAGAGATGGATATCGCATTGCTGGTTATCCTACAACATACTAAACGATGAAAAATACCAGACCGTAGCATTAACTTCAAAGATCCCATAAACTGGCGCTACACCAACAAAATTGAAAGCGCCTGGAGCGCAATTAAGAGACACCTCAGAACACAGAGAATCAGAAAATGTGATGGTCAATTCGATTCCTATTTAGCGGAATACATGTGGCAGAGACAATTCAACACCAAATACAAAAATATATTCTACGCATTCAGCAACGGAATAATTAAAATATATCGGCCACAAACAACCGAGACCGTCACATAAGGTAAGCGTAATTTACATTATTTATTAAACAAAAACGTTAGAATCACCCGCGCCGCAGGCTGCTTTTAATAGGCTAGAAGTGTCGAGAACGGGGAACAGTAGGCGAGCGTGGGAGACATGACTCGTTTGGATACAGTTAGCCAAAGATCGCAGTTAGCCAGATAAGGGTTAATTTTTCTAGTAAAAGATCGGGTGAAACCATTTTTAAATAAGTTTGACTATCAACCATCAGCATGAAAAATTCTTAAAATTTATTCAAAAAATGAACGCTCAAACATCCAACAACAACTTCCTTCACAGGAAGTTCAAACATCCCTCATCAACATCCGGCAGCTTAAAAGTAGTTCTAAAGCAGCCATGTTCTCACAACTCGAAAAAAATTGAAAAAAAAAACGAAAAAATGAAAAAAAACCTTAACCGCTTTCCCTACACTTATTTAATAAAAAAAAAAGAAAAATATAAAGCGAAACATTTAAAAAAAATAAAGTATATATCTTTTCAAGAAATCCTTGTTTTCAGTTAGATCATATTAGTTGATTAATTATTTTCTACTTAATTAACTTACAATAATCAGAAAGTTTGCCAATTAATTCCTTTCGTTTGCTGATATAATATATGAAATGATATTTTTAAAATTCTTTAAAAAAAATACAATGGCAATTTTAAATTTCAAATTGAAAATTTTTAAAAAAAAATATAATGGCAATTTTGAATTGCAGAGCGCAGTATTTAGAATAGTCTAGTTTTGATAAAAAATAATATTTACCTGTTTCAAAATTTAAATAATTTTTCTTGAAACGATTTCTCCAAGGAGGGTCCAATAGTTCCACAAATAAGTTGGAGGTTTTTAATATATTTTCCAAATATAAGAGCAGTAGAATCAGTAAAAGTCAACGTTGTCTTCACTTTGTTATCGTTTTCTTCTTTTTGACTGTAGAAATTCTCCTCACTTTCATCATCACTCTGGTCACTCTGGCTGAAATCCATCTCTTCGACATCCTTTTCTATCTCTGTCTTCTATGTAGGCCTACTCTTCTTACCTTCTTCGCCCCCTCTTTCGCGGCTCTCTGAATCGTCTTGGTCAGTCCTTTTTGTTTTTGCATTTATTACGTCATTAAGATTTATTTCGAATCCTTCCTGACCTTCTGTTGCAACATCTATTCGTTGAAGGCGATGGATGTTTCTTGGACACACTGACGTATTCCGTATCACTGTTCTCAGTATCGCTTTCGGAAATTCACTTCATCTTACCCAGTCTCGAAGGGTCTACATTGAGCGAGATGTTCATGGATCTCCACAAAGCTGGGAATTCTACTAGCTTCGGCATACAACACTAGCTTTTATTCGATCGCCAAGCGATAGATAGGCTGAAAGATCTGAGGTATAACTAAGTCTGGTAACTCATGCCACAAGGCATTTGGGAACAGCACTGTTTTCTACATCAACGGACATACTATAAGGCTGAATTAAGCAAGTTTCTTTAGCTGTGAAAGATGAAGCCGCAAGGATTTGGTTTATATTACAGCAGTTAAATAATTTCAGCCGCCTCTGTATATAAATGCACGAAATGTATGAAATCTCCTTACATGTCTAAGCCTATTCCGTAATGAAGAATAAAAGAATCCTTTTAGCTTCCAAGAAAAAGTATTGTCATGTGTGTTATATTGCATTACTGACATTCGGCTATTATTGCCACAAACGAACGTGCCATCAACCCAATGGCATTTGTCAGATTCACTGTTAAATGAACACAACACAGTGTTGTGAACGTGATATCAAAAAATGCTTCAAGATCTTTCATTATATCCCTTGGCAACAATTATCTTTATATGATAGCCTTTAATTTTAACTCGTTTACGGATGCATGTTTTTTTGTTGTAAATTAACTTAATATTTTTTAAAGAAAAAAGGATGACATTTCTCTCCATAGTATTTCATTTTCCCTTTGTTTATCGTACAGTAACTTCTAAAGTGTTCGACAAAGGATTTGATGTCATCGACTAAACATCTAACAATGCAAAAAGACATATTAGTGATTGATTACGTAACACTGAATAAATTAAAGCCAACAATATCACATCTGCATCTGGTGTTTCCATGTAATTACTTTATCATTTGGAGGTTGTTGTTGTTGTTGTTGTTTGTTGGTGTTTTAATGGCGCAAAAGCAGCAATGGCTAAGCTGCGCCAAGAAAGGTAAAATTCAGAACATTGGAAAAGCAAAATAATCGAAGTAAATCAAGATAAAATGGGCAAAAACAAGGAAATAACTGTTAATTATAAAAGAGAGGCAAGGCCACATTGAGAAATGAAGCGGAAAACTGCGGAAATAGGTAACAACTCATTATCATTCAAAAGTAAGGAAAAATGAAAAGGAACGTGAAATTTAAAAAGAGGATAAAAGCACTGACGACGATGTTGATTAAAAGCAGGACAGTCAATTAAAATATGATGAATAGTTAAAATAACGTTGCACGTAGAACACTGGGGAGGTGGACGATTGAGCAGTAAATAGCTATGTGTGAGTCTTGTATGCCCGATCCTCAGACGCACCAGAAGAACATCCTTCTGACGAGTTGGAAGCAGCCGGTAGGTAGGACAGGATAATAAAGGACTGACAAGACGAAGTTTATTGCCATGAAGATCATCCCATTCGTGTTGCCAGGCAACTCGGAGACGAGTACGTATAAGAGCATTGATGTCAGAGGGAGGAGTGGAGATCCGTCGCAGTGGGAGACCAGCAGCAGATTTGGCGAGAGAATCAGCGTGGTCATTGCCGACAATACCGATGTGGCCTGGAATGCAGCATAAAATAATCGTGCAATATTGAAAATGATGTAAGAAATCTAAAATGGACAAAACAAAAGGGTGAACCTTCACTGCGTGACTGCACAGCGCCTGCAGAGCACTCTCAGAGTCACTATAGATAAGAGTTTTGGGAAACTTTTCCTGAAATGCATACTTTAAGGCTAGGAAAATGGCATAAAGCTCAGCAGAGAACACCGAAACCTCAGAAGGAAGATGAACAACTTTCCTGAAAGTGGCAGTATAAAAGGCGGCTCCAACATAAGATGCGCCTTTAGATCCATCGGTGTAAAAAATGTTGAAGTCAGAAGGACGGGACAAATGGTCCCGATGCAGATTCTGAAAGACTGTGGAGGACGTATTGATTTTTGCAAAATTACGAAGCGGAAAATCACAGGTTGGGAGTTGATAGTTCCAGTGTGCTGATGGTAAAGCAGGTAAAGTGGCAATGTTAAGATCAGTGAGATGTAGTGTAGTAAGCCAAGTCGTCACCCGATGTCCAAACGGTGGGATAATGGAAGGACGATTGGTAAAAAGTCGTCGCTGACGGGGACGACAGACACATTGATGAGCAGGGTTATGTGGAAGTGAAGAAATCCGTGCGAAATATTGCAGTGACATGGCTTGTCTACGAAAGTGCAGGGACGGTTCCAGAGCCTCTGCGTACAGGCTGGGAATCGGTGAAGTACGGAGAGCACCAAGGCAGAAACGAAGGGCCTGATTGTGAACAGGATCAAGTGTTCGAAGTACAGATGGCCGTGCAGAGCCATATTCAATGCAGCCATAATCTAGTTTGGATCGAATAAGAGCACGGTAAATGCGCAACAAAGCCAGGCGATCACTACCCCAAGTGGAATGTGAAAGCGCTTTGATACAATGTAATTTTAAAATACAACGCTTCCGGAGATCAAGGATGTGATCCTTAAAAGTCAATTTCCAGTCAAAAATCAGGCCTAAAAATTTATGTTGAGAATGACATGGAAGTGGGACACCACCAAGAGTCAGCTGGGGATCAGGAAAAATTCCCTTACGACGAGTGAAATGGACACAGTTTTGGATTGGGAGAAATTAAAACCATTAGAAATAGTCCATGTCTGCAACTGATTCAAAGTTAACTGCAGTTGTCTTTCAATCAGACGTAAATTTACAGAACGGCAGGAAATCTGTAAGTCATCAACATACAAAGAATGGTGGATAAAAGGAGGCAAAGCAGAGATGATGCCGTTGATCTTTACAGAAAAAAGGGTAACACTCAAAACACAACCCTGAGGGACTCCGAGATCTTGAGGATAAACGGTGGATAGCGTAGATCCCAGACGAACTTGAAAAGTTCGATTTGCAAGAAAATTGCGAATGAAAATAGGCATGTGGCCACGAAGGCCATAACTATAAAGATCTTGCAAAATACCAAATTTCCATGTGCGATCATAGGCCTTCTCCAAGTCAAAGAAGATGGAGACGAGGTGTTCTCGATTAACAAAGGCAGTGCGAATAGTATCTTCCAAACGGACAAGATGGTCAGCCGTAGAACGATGTTGTCGTAATCCACACTGTGTGGGAGCTAGATGCTGATTGACTTCAAGAAACCATTGAAGTCGGCGATTTACCATGCGTTCGAGTGTCTTGCATAAGCAGCTGGTGAGTGCTATGGGACGATAATTATTTGGATCACTCACATCTTTACCAGGTTTAGCGAAAGGTATAATGATGGCTCGACGCCAACAATCAGGAAAGAGGTGTTCCAACCAGATTTTATTAAATACAGAACGAAGAATATTCAACGAAGAAAAAGATAAATGACGTAACATCACGTAATGAAGTCCATCAGGGCCGCATGCGGTATTTTTGCTATTATCTAAAGCAAACAATAACTCCTGGATACTAAAAGGGAGATTATATAGTTCTCTGTTGGAAGAAGAGAAGTTTAATGGAATAGCTTCAGTACGATCTTTAATTTGTTGAAAAGTGGAAGGTACCAAAGCTAGGCTGGAATTCCGCGCAAAAGCCCGTCAAAGTGCTTCAGCTTGATCAGAGATGTTAGCAATTTCTTTTCCATCTTCTTTGAGGATGTGTAAAGAGTGAGGTACATATTTGCCGTGCATCTTCCGAATTTTATCCCAGAGGGTCTTTGAAGATAGTGTACATGTGATGGATGATATAAAGCGTTGCCAAGACTCCTTCTGACTAACCCGACGGATACGACGAGCTAAAGCGCGGGCACGCTTAAAGGACAAAAGATTGGCAGAAGTGGGATAACGTCGGAAGATGTTCCAGGCTTTTTGTTTAAGTTTCTGTGCAGAAGTACAATCAGAAGTCCACCAAGGTTTAGGATGCAGTGGGAATCGTCCAGATGTTTGTGGAATTATGGCTTCTGCAGCACCAATAATGGTATGCGTGACCTCGTCAATAATTTGATCAATGGTAGCTGAAAGATCAATGGCTTCCAGAGTACAGCGGGTAGTAAAAGTTGTCCAATCAGCAGAGTCAAATTTCCAGCGAGGACGACAGGATGATGAAACAGCAGAACGAGGTAGTTCTTGGAGAATGATTGGGAAATGGTCACTGCCACCAGGATCATCAATAACATCCCATGAGAAATGGGGGAAGAGCGAAGCCGAACCGATTGCTAAATCTATAGCAGAAAACGATATTGGCGAGGATGTGAAATGAGTCGCTGCACCTGTATTAAAAATACAAAGATTGCGCCGAACTAAAAGATCTTCAATAACAGTTCCTCGAGTATTGGTGAAGGAAGAACCCCATACCGGAGAGTGAGCATTGAAGTCACCAACTAAGAGAAACGGAGTCGGTAATTGATCAAGAAGATTATGAATCTCTGTAGCCGAAACAGCCGTTGTGGGGGAAAGGTATAAGCTACAGATAGTAAAAAGGCGGCTTGTTGAAAGGCGAGCAGCAACAGCTTCCAAAGAAGTCGTAAGTGGAACAGGGGAAAAAGGAATGTCATTTCGAATAAGGAGACAAACTCCTCCACCGCTTCTATCAGTCCGCTGTTTACTCAGCATGGAATAACCATGAAAAGAAAAAGTGTCGTTTCCCGTAAGAAAAGTTTCCTGCAGACACAGACATCCAGGGTGATGTGTGTGAACTAAAAGCTTTAACATCGTTTAAGTTGGAGCGAAGGCCTCTACAATTCCATGACAAATAAACCATAATTGAAGTTAAAAAAGAAAAGGTGAAAAAAATCAACGAAAAAAATCAAGGTGGAGCCGATGGTAGTGCCGGAAAAATAGGAGATGCTAAGGGGTCATTTATATCGTCATCAGAAGATCGACGGGGAGAGGAATGTCTCCGACGTCCACGAGAAGGCGAGCGTGAACGTGTGCGTAACAGGGATTGATGTGGAGAAACTGAATGCCGCTTCCGTGTGAATTTTGGAGCTGCTGGGGTAATAGAAGGACGTGAAGATATCGGTAAAGACAAAATGGTAGATTGTGAGGTAGATTGTGTAGCTGTCGAAGGACCTCGTGGTGTGCAAGTAGCAATGGTGTGAAATATTGAAGAAAAAGACTCATGAGGAGGACAAGTGATATCTGTTTGACAGGCGATCGAAGTCGTCTGTTTGGATTGTACCTCAGAAGAAAAAGTCTTTTGGGCTGGCACTGCAGGAAGCATCTTCCGGGCCTCGGGATAAGAAAGAGAATGTTTCACTCTGATGGCCTGGATCTCTTTCTCCTCTTTCCAGCGAGGACAAGATCGGGAATATGAAGGATGGTCGCCGGAACAATTGACACACTTGAGAGGTAAAGTGCACTGTGTAGGCTCATGGGATGGCTCACCACACTTAGGGCAGATGGACTTGCCACGACAAGCTGCGGAGCCATGACCATAACGCTGGCATTTAAAACAGCGTAGAGGGTTCGGAATATACGGACGCACAGGACAGCGTAAATAGCCAGCGGTGACACTCCTAGGCAGTGTGGAGGAGTTAAAAGTAAGCACAATTGTGCGAGTTGGTACTTCCTTATTATCACGACGGATGTTAATGCGGCGAACCGCAGTGACACCCTGCGAAGCAAAGCCTTCAAGAAGGTCAGCATCACATAGACCGTCCAGATCTGGTTCTCGGATGACGCCACGACTAGAACTTAAAGTCTTGTGTTTAGTGACAGATACCGGAGTATTTGCCAGAGTCGTCAACTTAAGAAGTTGGTCCACAGCTTTTGAAGAAGGCAGCTGGATTAGCAAATCGCCAGACTGGAGCTTCTTGACAGACTTGATATTTGAAGTGATACCTGAAAGTGCTTTCGAGATGAGAAACGGGGACAGTTTGGACAAAGGTGTGTCAAGGGCTAAAGAGTGCATAATTAAAAAAGTCTGACTGGTAGTACAAGGAGAGGTAACATCGACGGTGTGGGAATTGCTTCCCAATAAAGGAAAAAAATTATTAGAATCCATACACAAAAGATTTAGCTGGGGAAAGTAAACAGTCACCAGGCAGCTATCCCCATATCTGCCTGGAAGGCACTGCCGAAGCAGTTTAAATACTGTGATTTGTTGCCAGGCAAGCTTTTTTTTTCCACAGGGATCGTTCAAGACACTAAAATAACCCCGTA
>JAFIDM010019365.1:0-11940 GCA_023159025.1 Thereuonema tuberculata
TTCATCACGTGACTTTTTTAGCCTCGAACCAAGGACCTTAAACATCCCCATTTATTGTTTAGTTTACAAGAACGTTATTTCCATTACAAACTAATTTCCTAATAAAGACCCAAATGGAAAAGATTTTAAACAGAAGATCGTTTCTAGTCTGTGGTTTGAATGAAGTCTGTGTTAGATAAAATAAGTTAAGTTGTTAAAAGTGAAGTACTTACCTTCATATTCAAACCTTGAGACATTTCAAAATTGCTAAACTTAAATTTAAGCCTCGAACTTTGCGATAACGGAAGTTGAGCGCCATCTAATAATTAAGTGTGATATAACGTGTATAACTGTTTAAAACAATTGTGTGCTACGCGCGTAAACTTAAACAATCAGTTGTTAGTTGCTATGGGAGATTCTAAACTCCGAGTTGTGATTTTACGTTTGATAAGATTTTGAGCTGTAGTAATTTTTCTGTAATGAAAGATCATTTCAGAAGTCTGTTTGTTCCGAACCTACTTGATGAATCGAAGTAAACCCTGTTCTTCAAGTAATGTGAGTATGATTTTCCATTCTTTTTACACACAGATGATAACACAAATGACTCTACTCTCCACAAATGGTTATGGACCCCAGCGATGCTTCGAACTGCGCGAACTCCACTAATAGTTATGGGCAAGCCAGCAGCGCATTAACTGCACGTTGAAGACTCAATCCACAAAGTTTAGGAAGAGTGGTAGAAAGTCATTTTTCATCTGGAAAGCATTCAGGATGGCCAGCAATATACTGTTGTTCAGTGGAACAAATTACGCCAAATGGAGGATGTGTATTAGGACGCAGCTCCAAAAGTACGGATTATGGGGCGTCGCTAATACCCGGTTGGCTGAATTAAGAAGCACGGAGGATCAACCGATTAAATTCAAGCTATTGAACAAGGCACAAAAGGCCGTTGGACTCATACATGAGTCGCTGGAAGAGAAGTACAGAATGTTACTTCAGGAAGTGGATGATCCAAACCAACTACTTCGAGAGATAGAATTAAAGTATAATGTGATTGATCCTTTGAAGGTGACCGATCTGATACGGGACTTGTACAACGTCAGCAAACTTAGCAGCGATGAGAATTTGCCAGATAACATCTTAAAGATTAAGTTATTAGTAAAAGAAATAGTAGCCAATGGCGGATCTATCCCAGATCATGAAATAAGTTGGTTAATACTTTCGGGTTTGCCGGGAGGATACGATTCGTGCGCCCAAAACATTCTAATAACGCAAAAGGCCAGCAATTACAACTCAGAAGCTGTCATCGAAGCTGTACTACAAGAATATAAGAGAAGACATAGCAACATCAAAGTTGAAAAGAACCCCGTAAGCGAAAGTTACAAGGTCGAAGTATCCACCCCAAGCGAGAGCTCCAAGCCGGTAGACTCTTTGCAAGCTAAGAGAGCCTTCAATAAGCCTCGTGACACAAGAAAATGTTACAATTGTGGCAAAGTTGGCCACATAGCTAGATTCTGTAGGAAAAAGGCTGATAAGAGTAGCGGAGAAAAGAATGAATCGTCAAGTGAGACCAAAAAGTCAAAGAACTTCTCAGGTATCGTGGTAATGCTCAGAGGCAAGGCGAAGCCAAATATTCGAACAGACTGGTACATTGATAGCGCTTCCAGCAGTAATATCTGCAATAGCAAAGATATGTTCTCCACATTCAAAGAATTCAGCAATCCTACTCAAGTTTATGGGGCATCAAATCTGCCGATTCCGGCTTATGGACAAGGTTCGATCATCCTAAACATTAAAGTATCCCAAGGTCGATCTGAAAGGTAGAGCTGACTGACACCTTTTATGTCCCGGACATTTCAGTCAATCTCATCTCAGCAGGTGCGTTAGATAGCAAAGGGTGTACACAGTATATTGAGAAAGACACCTACATTGTTAATGATCCAACAGGTAGAAGGATCATGGTGGGTCATAGATGCAATAACTTATATAAGTTGAATTGCGAGCCAGTGACACGTACACCAACATGCTGTTTCAATGAATTGAAACACAACAAGTATATGTTGTGGCATGCGAGACTAGCACACATATCAGCTAAAAAGATCAAATTTATAAAAACAAAAGGTTTGTTGAAGGGCGTAGATGAGATTGACATCCCCAAAGACCCAAATGATCATTTTTGCGATTCTTGCAAGCAGGGAAAGATGACCAACGTTAATCATCGGAGAATGAAGAGCATCAGATCATCCGAACCTCTTGAGATTGTGTATACAGATCTTTGTTGCCCAATAGAAGACCATTGCGGAAAGAAGAGTTATATCATCACTTTTATCGACGATTTTACTCGAAGAAGCTTTATAGACATCATCGGAAGCAAGGAAGAAGCGTTTGAAAAAGTCAAGCGTATGCTGAACGTTCCAGCGGACACAAACTTAAACACCTACTATCTGATCGAGGAACAGAATACACGAACAAGAACCTAGCTGATTTTCTCCAAGTTCGAGGAATTAAACATCAAGTATCTTCACCCTATTGCCCACAGCAGAATGGAATAGCGGAGAGGTTTAATAGGTCACTACTCGATACCGCCAGAACAATGGTGATTGATGCGAAACTTCCGTTAGCATATTGGACGCATGCAGTTCGTTGCGCGAATTACATCATCAACCCTACGCCACATAAAGCTATTCGAGATGATATACCCCTGAACCAATGGTACCATGGTGAGAAGACGCCAAATGTTAGACACTTGAGAAAATTCGGTAGCATCGCATATTTGAAATTGCCAAAGGTCCGCGTACGCAGCAAGTTTGCACCAAGAACGCACAAGGGAATTTTTCTTGGATATTCACAGTCCAAATGGGGATACATTGTTTACGACGCTGAAGATAAGAAGATAGTGGAGACCAGCAACGTCTACATTAAGGAAAACAGACGAGGGAGCGAGATCCTTAACATTACACGTAATGAAGGCGAAGAATACGATTCTTTACTCATCCCTGAATTAAGAAGTGAATCGGAATCAAGTTCATCCGAAGATAGAGCGAACTCCGTCAAGGAAGCGAGTGACGACTCATCGCAAAGTGAGGAGGATCCGGTGAAGTCAAGTGAAGACGAAAATTCATCACAATCCGAATCATCAGGCAAGCCAGATATGGATGAAGAGAAGTACCTCAGTTTGAGAGGACGGCAAGTCAGAAGAAACCCCCAAGTTAGAATACATATCAACGAATGTAATATAACCCCTACAAGTTACTCTGAAGCTTTACAAGGAAGAGAAAGTACAAGATGGAAAGAATCCATTAATGAAGAGCTGGGAAACCTTGAGAGACACAAGACGTGGCTAGAGACGGAAATACCAAGTTACGTGAACCCCCTGACCACACAATGGGTATTCAAGATAAAGAGAGACGCAAAGGAGAAGCTAACAAAGTACAAGAGTCGTTTAGTCGTGAACGGGTACCTCCAGAAAAGGGACATTAACTATGATTGTACATATTCACCCATGCCTAGCTTAACTTCCATTAGGATGCTCATGGCAATAGCAATTCAAGAGAAACACGACATACACCAGTGTGACGTCAATTCCGCGTATCTCAACGGTACAATTGACGATGATGTGTATATTGAAGTTCCCGAAGGAGTGGAGCTAAAGGACAAGAGAGGCAACGGTCTGAAATTACTCAAGTCCATTTACGGTCTGAAACAGGCCGGCCATAATTGGTACGAGACCCTAAGAAGTGAGTTACTGAAGAATGGATTCGGTGAAATAAAGTCTGAACCATGTATATTCACTTACGAAGCCAAGAGGGACAAGTGCATTATCCTGATATATGTTGATGACATCTTAATCCTAGGGCATGATGGAAAAACCATTCAAGAAATCAAGCAGATTTTGGACCGACTTTTCAAGATAAAAGATTTAGGTCGAGTAAGCAGTTACCTCGAGATGGACATTAATTACGATCTAAAGAACGAGACCTTGACCATCACGCAGGAAAGATTCATTCGAGAACTGTTAAAGAAACAACAGATGTCAGACTGCAAGCCCATGTGTACTCCAATGTTGGAATTAAGTCGTAAAAGTCAACACAACAGCGATTACGCCGAAGCACATGACAAGTCAGAACATCTCAGGTACCGAAGTATTATCGGCAGTTTGAGTTATCTCAGCAGCTGTTCAAGACCGGACATAACCTACGCAGTTAACCGATGTTCCGAGAAGAATAATTCACCGTCACAGACCGATATGCAGAAAGTCAAACGCATCCTGAGATACTTGGAAGGCACCAAGAGCATGAAGATGACGTTTTCCAAGGGGAAATACGAACTCCGTGGATACACAGACGCTAGGTTTGGAGATAGGAAGAACGGCAAGTCAACATCCGGCTGCGTAATATTCATAGGTGACAGTACGATTTCCTGGAGAAGCAAGAAACAGAGCACAGTGTCGCAATCATCTCAAGAAAGTGAACTCGTAGCTTGTAACGACTGCGTGCGAGAAGTCATTGGTTGAGGACTCTTGAAGAATTACAGGTAAAGATATTATCTGATGAAACGTCTACGATATATTGTGATAACCAGCCAACGATTCAATTGACTAGGAATCAATTCGAAACCACAAGAAGCAAGCACATCGAATTAAAATATTATGCCATCAAAGACTATGTCAAGAAGCAAGAAATTTGTCTAAAATATGTCAGCAGTCAGGAGAATCCAGCTGATCTCATGACGAAAGCAGTCGGTGGCACAAGATTCCGTGAACTGGTGCAGAAGCTAAAAGTGCTTCTTTTGTGAAATTAATTGTTCAAGTCGAGCAAGGTTAAAGTTGAACTTTAGTAATTAAGTTTTACATTATGAAATGGGGAGTAGTTTTGTGGTTTGAATGAAGTCTGTGTTAGATAAAATAAGTTAAGTTGTTAAAAGTGAAGTACTTACCTTCATATTCAAACCTTGAGACATTTCAAAATTGCTAAACTTAAATTTAACCCTTGAACTTTGCGATAACGGAAGTTGAGCGCCATCTAACAATTAAGTGTGATATAACGTGTATAACTGTTTAAAACAATTGTGTGCTATGCGCGTAAACTTAAACAATCAGTTGTTAGTTGCTATGGGAGATTCTAAACTCCGAGTTGTGATTTTACGTTTGATAAGATTTTGAGCTGTAGTAATTTTTCTGTAATGAAAGATCATTTCAGAAGTCTGTTTGTTCCGAACCTACTTGATGAATCGAAGTAAACCCTGTTCCTCAAGTAATGTGAGTATGATTTTCCATTCTTTTTACACGCAGATAATAACACAAATGACTCTACTCTCCACATAGTCGTTTAGTCTGCATCAGTGGTGGCCAATGAAAAATATTAGTTGTGTGCTATTTCAATTTTCCTTAAATTTCCCACCAAACAAAAACAAATAAATAAACAAAACAGCACAAAAACTTTTTCTTCTTGCGTTCTTACCGTAAAATTCATCTTTTATAGACTGTCCACCGCATTCGTCGTGTTGTATGATCCAAATTAATGTTCGTTAGTTACAAATAAAAGTAAGAGATGGCAGCACCTATATTTCTCGCAAGGCGCGAGATTCGTTACATACTGAAAGAAAGAGAGATGTCGTGCGCTAGAAAAATCATAGCCCCTAAAGAGAATCACTGCTAGGATTGGTCACGCCTGCGTACTACAGATTTTTGATAAATCATAACTGCATTTTATTGAATATTGCACACGGCTTCGCTAGTTTCTAAGTTATTGAGACGAGAGCGATTTCACGATTTTTCCACGTTTCACAATTGAAGTAGAATTTAAATAAAAATAATAATAAAAATTTAGATAGAAGTTTTATTTTGCTAAATTAAATTATCTTGTTTAAAATGGTTATAGCATTTTAGTATATAAGAAATAGCGACCACTGGTCTGCATACAAAATTTTAAGAAGATTCATCCAGTTCTAGTTATTAGAGGGCGTAGGAACACACACATAATCATACAACGTAAAACTGTATTATCCTGGGAAAGTAGATAGATAATACCAAAAGTGGTTCCAAATTAAAGTCGACTTAGGCTTCGTTAATACATCGGAATTTTTAATGGATTGTAGTTCTTCTTTGCATTTTTTTTTCTTTATTTAGGAAATAAAGTTAGGAACTATTTCATAAATCCTTTAATTTCTTCATAGGGCTTTGGAAATGAAGCATCCTTTCGCACAATATTTGTTATAATTAGCCTATTTCACAACAGTGACATATTTAACTTAATAACACTAAATAAAAATTTATTGTAATAAAGATAAACTATTGCTAGCATCAACATTAAAAAAATTCATATTTTAAAAGACGAAATTCATTTTCTTGTATTAAGTGATTCTAAAGAAAAATTAAATCCTCTTTTTAATCTTTGATTTGTTTCTGTTGTCTGCTGTTTTAGCTGTATAACAATCTTCAAATTAAAATCATATTAAACTTTCGTTTCATATCATCCTCTTAGAAAGTAAAATCATTATTTTTTAACATTATTTATTATTTCCATTGTATCAATCTTTTATGAAATCAAGGAAATCTGTTAACTTCACTTTGTTGCCAATGCTTTCTACATTACATTGAACAAGTTTTAGCTTAATTTCGTAAGACGAAAAAATAGTATGGCTTACTTCCTACGGCATTTGACCTATAGAAACTCAACATTCTATGAGTACGTAACCTCGTAACAATCAGTAAAAGAATATTCTTGAAATTAAGTGAGAATATTTATTGTACAAGAAGGATTTATCTTTAGCATTTAAAATTTCTGCCAAAGGATACTGACAAAACAATGTTAACAAAGACAAAATCCATTAAAAAAAAACCATTGGAAGCGAATGACTTACATCTCAAGTAGTTGATTTTTAAAGAAACAAGCTGATCAATTTCTTTTTGTCTGAGATTTTTAAATTACTTAAAATTAAATAAATGTCGATAGGTACACTTCTATTTGGCGAATTCAATCATCAAATAAGAAATTTTTATCTGTAACCGGATTTAATAATAATAACGGGATAGTTGTAACGACCTGTCGTAATAGAATTTTGTAACAGTAATAGATGAATAATAACACCAAAATGCTATTACTAAATCCCTAAATCTTAACAACAAAATCACTAAACATCATTAGAACAATCATTAATATAAACATGATGTTTATTACTGATACTGACATAACATAATTGGTACAGCCAATTTCAGAAAAAGATCGGAGTGACGTCAGGCGTAGTAATGTCTATTCTGTGTTGGTGAGATGGTCTAAGCATCCGTCTGTCATAAGGAGAGCTGTATTGATTGCTATCTTCCTCTCCCGTTTTGTCATGAATCCTGTTTCAATTACACATATTTTAATTTTATTCTCGGCAGTCAAATCACAGGACCACACAAAGACTGGTCTTCACGATTAACTTAAATATAAATTTGTAAACAATAACATGATTGATTTTTATTAGTTTGAAAATTTCCACAAAAACTCTTTATTAATCAATAGAAACTTAGAAAGTATTTTCAAATTATATAAAACCTTTGCTTGCAGAACGATATTTACAGCAAGGTGAAACTATCAAGAGATAGTTGCTGCAAGAGAGAGACGGAAGTAAATTAAAGGACCACATGTTTGATCAACGCGAAAATTCATTCAATTTTTGTCATTGACCGACCTTTCTTTAAAAGCCGCCCAGAAACCTCAGGAACGCGACGATTATATATCGATACGGAATGTCCACCTGTATATCGATACTATCGTTTCTATACTATCATTTGGATTGGCAGATATTGTGATACTAATTTCAATGACGTCACTTCTAAACTTTTTCTAAAATTCACTTTAGTTGTTTACGAAATAAAATTTAATGTGTCAGCTTTCTGATGAGCAAATGTTGAAGCAAAGTGCTCTTTTCTATACATCAGGCCTTTCCAAAATTTTATTGGCCGAGATCCACTTTCGAAGACGGGAATTTTTCTCGACCCATTTGCGTGTAATGTATATTTTAAAAGGAAAGGGGGATTGAATAAAAAAATGTCGCTCTACAACTTTTAAGCTTATTATTGAATACAATTAAAAATATATAAATTTATTAATCAGAAGCGTAACGAAGTGTATGTGAAGGTTTTAACGCGACCTATCCAAAATCAGTTCACGACCCACACTTTTCGAAGCGTTGCTTTAAAGTGTAAGACGGAGAAATATCAGTGTCTTTGAAAATTCTTACTAGATTATTTTATAAAGCAGGATGTAATAGGAAAGCAGAAGATTCTGTTGTCGTTACATTTGGTTTTATGGTTATAAAGATTCATTAGGTTTTGTCGGATATTGCAATTTACATATTCACTCTTATTGTTTTTGTTAATGAATTTATTCTTGATTGCATATAAGTGACCAAAGAATAGCTTTTCAGAAGCACATATTGAAAAGGATTTCTGTACTATCGTATGTTTTCAATGTTTCTTAACAAAGGTGGGCATGGATGAATTATATGGAAGTACTTGATTGGAGGCAGTAGGATTTTTGAATGGTTGTATGCGAATTTTCCTTTGGTTGTTAGTGATGAGAGTATCTAAAAACGGTAATTCACCTGTCTAGTTTTCAAGTACAAGTGTGAACTTTATTAATTTGAAATATGAAATTGAATTGCATTAGTATGTGTTTATGTGAATTCTTATTAGCTACAGTAAAAACTGGTTTGTATGTATTTCAAAGGAAAACTTTTAAATGACGCATTATTGAGAATTACTTACTATCCAGCTTTAACTTTATTTTTAATAAAACTTAAATAAGAACGCTTGTAATAAACATTTCTGTATTAGGTACATATTTTTCAACACATTATATGCATCACAGTAAAAATGTCAATTTTAAAATATTGATATTCATTTTCATAGGGGTTTTCTGATTTCGTGTTTTCAGAAACTTTATGGGATTGAATAAAATACTCTAAACCCATACACACATTCAGTTTGAAGATAAATGAAACACCAAAGGATCACCTAATTTTTACAAATTTTCCATAACACTGTTACTCACTTTTCGAGATCTGCAAATTTTACCTTTTGTTGATGGCTGCGCTTTACAGATTTTGAACCTAACTTTCAACATAAAATTGACTATTTCTTACTAATGACTGCACATAATGTTGTGTAACTTACTCGCTATTTCTGTTTTTGATTTTTGCGGGTTGTATTTCACTTCCCGAATTAATCTCAGTTTTTCTAAAGAGCAAATTTTATTCCTTCTAACACCCATTGCTGCAAGAGAGAGAGACTTGGTAAATTAAGGGAACACATGTTTGATCAACACGAAAATTCATTCAATTTTCGTCTTTGACCGACCTTTCTTTGAAAGCTGCTCAGAAACTCCAGGAACGCGACGTTTGTATATCGATACGGAATGCTCACCAGTACATCGATGCACCTGGATAAAATCTATTGCTGAATATGTATATATAATTCAGCCTCGTTTAGAAATAGGAAATCATGAAAATATGAATTTAAAAATATACTACCTATAAATAGGAATTACATGTTTCTCAGTTAGGAATATCTCAGAAATAAATTGTATGTTGTCGGGACCTACAAACAATTACGCACAAATCAGAAATACGTACAACTGGGTTACGTATGACCCAGATTTTACTGAATAATAAAGATATCATCCACGCACTTTTGGTAAAAGATCATGGCACTACTATGATGTTTTACTCATTTTAAAGTATTGCTTTCAGTAAAGTGCATACACATTTCGGATATCTAACAGAGGAAGGAAGACTCATAAATAAACCTTTGAGCTGGGTAATAATGTTGTCGTTGGCAACAAAATACTGGTTATTAAATAAAAATTCAGCGAAGGTCTTAATTAATAATTTTTCCAGATAACTCACTGAAATTATGTAACTCCTGCAGGGTTGTACGTAAAAATTCTTTTGTAATGAAAATAAATAAGAACTCTGCATCTATTGAGAACTTAGGTATACTATTATTAGTGGTTTTATAATTTCTTTAAAGTTTTACAGGATTCAATACTATTATTTACGTGGCCTGTAGAGTCGGTTTTTATAAATCTTTCGATACCTTATGTATTAAGAAATCCCTGCTGTTTATAATGGGGCGTTTAGGAAACATATTATCTATTTTTGATTTATGGGTGATGAGGGGTGATCTGGGTAATCAACAATCGTATCCGAAAAGTAATTATTAATTTCTTTAATTGCCATGGATTCAATGCTAGCCTTCCTAATATTTTTCCTTATTTCATTATTGATTAATTGAATCGAATCAGTAATTTTGCTTTAAATTTGTATTATTATTATGAACATTAACCATATCATAATACAGTACTTATCAAATATAATCAGGGTATTATATCAGGCTCTAAAGAGGAAATATTACTTTCTTTTTTTTTGATACAGACCGATATGTTAGTTTACCATTTTGATTTCTGATTTTATTTTTTCTAATTCATCATTATTTGTTCATAAGAAGAGTAGTTTCCGTGATGGCTATAACTATTTTAGGCTTATTATGTGATGTTATTAGAGATGTTGAATTTATACTTTGCTTTTCAAAAATATTTAATTTATGCTTAGATTCATTGATAATTGAACTTATGCAACTTTTAAGGGATAACTGACAATTTTTGGATATGCCGTTGTTTAATCCTATCAAAGGAGCGTGCTCCTTTTAACGTCTCCAAATTTAATATAAAATGTAATCATCCAATGGTAATTCATTCATTAATTTGTCAAATCGCTTTTCAATCCGCTTTAAGCTTCCTTTTCCTATTGTAACCATCAATAATTCTAATATTAAGAATTTCAGTTTGCATTTTAGCAACATAATTTCTAATGTTCCTATTATTTCTAACCAGAATTTTAATGGTTAGAGGTAATTGATTTAACTTTAATTACTTCTAACACACGTTAAATTTCTCACAGATAATCAGAATATACATACATTGCAAGACAAATTTGATGAGTCCTAAGTTTCCTAAAAGATTAGAGAAAAAAAAATGATGAATAACCAGATTAGTTTCAATTTAAAGTATGTTGAAGACTCTGAAGAATGACTTATTTGACCATAGTTAATTAAAAACTCATAAATATATTTATATTAAAAATAAATTACAACCGGTTTCGTAACATCTGATTTGAAGCTTCTTTAGATAACAACGAGGACGTTTTAAATTTATGAATGCTGAAAAAGGTGGGTAACTAATTGAAATGATCTAACTGG
This sequence comes from Thereuonema tuberculata, assembly GCA_023159025.1. Lineage (NCBI taxonomy): Eukaryota > Metazoa > Arthropoda > Chilopoda > Scutigeromorpha > Scutigeridae > Thereuonema > Thereuonema tuberculata. The sequence goes on from JAFIDM010019365.1 coordinate 11,222, forward strand.
GAATGGGTGAAGCTTTTCTCAACGAAACTGACGGCATCTAATTCCTTAGTAATAATAGGATACACAGAATACAATGGTACATCTAATCTAAAATGATTAATGAAAATATCATGAATAACAACCTACTTAAAATATCCAAACTGAGCTAAATGTGTTCCGATTTTAAAACTGCTGACCTAAAGTACACAAAGATACAAATCAGGAGAGATTGTTCAGAATACGGGCAATCGTAGACTGTTCGAATTTTAGGATTCTATTAATTGATTTAATATTAGAGGCAATCCTATTTCATATTAGATCCAAATATTCCTTAGATCCAAGTATTAGAACCAAATTTTCCATAGCCAATAATTTGAAATTCATCATTAGTAGGGCAAGGCATTTAATGACCAATAATTGGCAAATAAAAAATGCAAATAAAAATGCATTTATGACCTAAAAATAGTAAAAATATAACAATAAAAATGACCAATAAAATATTTCAATTTATAATATTAATGGCCGAGTGCACCAAACTTCGATTAACTTTGATCGCTGCATTGTGGACGTAGCTAAAATTAGTAGGGGGTGGTGCTCCAGAAAAATTTAGCCTTTGTTTTAAAATTGTGTGAAAGGAAACAAATATGTATAAAAAGAAATTTTTCAAGTTTCTGAATAAATTTTCTTTTTATACATGTTTATTTCCTTTCACACAATTTTAAAACAAAGGCTAAATTTTT
>JAFIDM010019367.1:0-11937 GCA_023159025.1 Thereuonema tuberculata
AGTGCGAAGGTCGAAAAGTGCTGACAGGTTTATTGTGCATCGTAATCCTATAGGCCTTCTAGGAATTTGTGGATGAGTGGCAGGCTCTTGCTCTGCAGAAAGGTTTCTGCTGTACTGTATATATTTTAAAAGTTTTGCATATTATGTTTTTTGTACAAAAAACGTAATTTTTAATGGTGATATATTTTTTTTCGTTTTTACACCTAATTTTTAGTCTTTTTTCGGGTTATCCGCGATTTTCGTTATCCGCGAAGTCCTTGCCACCAATCCCGCGGATAATCGGGGCTCTACTGTATTTGCAATGATATGTTACAATATTTGAAAGAGGAGGTTCTTCTTGTGTACTTTATCCATTATTATTATTTATATTTTTAATGAATTAATCGTATATTGAAAAATTAATCGGTTAAAGCGCACATTACGGTATCCCTGACTGGCCTATTTTACCGAGTTGTGAGAACATGCTTGCCTTGGGACCACTATTAAGAAGCCTTAATTAAAAAAGTTTTCGCACAATCTTCTACTAGAAAAACTAACTCTCATCTAGCTAACTGGGATCTTCACATAACAGTAAGCAACCGGTCGCGATTCGCGGCGGGAGCCTTCGGATCCTGACCATTTGTATCGCTCTTAGCCTCCGATTCGTGGGTACGGTATCGTGCACTGAGCCTTTTCCTTTTTTTCAATCGATATACTGACTATTGTGGATAATATCAGAAAGGCGGATTTTGAACAGTTTTCTCAAAACTTCTTAAAATTTTATATTTTCTCAAAACTTAAAAAAAAAGGCTAAAGCTGTACAACTACAGACCAGGCAAACCCTTCGGCACTCGGGAAGAATAGGCCCAAGGGACTGGTTGAAAACTTATTGACAAGAGACAAAATTCTGATTATATACAAATACAGTACAATATTCTATACAAATACGTACCCGTTTTGGACATTAGCTTATATTTATCCATAAACTTAGCTTAAAATTTACATAATAAATACAATTTCTGAGGCAATGACGTCCGATATATAAAATCAATAACTGTTCGTTATTTAATGCCAGACATAGCATTTTTTTTAAGAAAGTAAGCAGTAATTTTCATTTTGATACATGGCTAGGATTCTTAAATATTACATTGTTTTCATCATAGGCTGTAGAGAAGTAAATAAGAATTATCGGTATGTAATAAATTATCCACAATTCACATCTTGGTGAACAGTACTAACATATGAAAATTTGAAGTTTTATTTCTTATTGAGTATAGTTACCAAAATACAAAAAATACACCAAAATGGTGGTGGTCTACTGAGTTGAGGGAGTTGAGAGCTAAGGCCAGGGCATGGTGGAAAAATACTTGAGATGTAGGGAACCACATGGGAAACGTGCAATGTGTAATAAATGGAAGGAGGCCAGGGCTAATTACCGTAAAGTTTCAAGGGAATCTAAGTGGAATTCGTGGAGGAATTTTTGCGAGAAAGAAGCCAAGAGCCATCCTTTTGGATTGCCTTTTAAACTTTTAACTAGTTAATTGGCCAACAATAAAAATTTCAAAACCATTAGGGGTAATGATCTTACATGGACATCCTCCATGGAAGAAACTAATAACGCACTTCTTATTGAGTACTTCCCAGAAGATTGCTTCGAGGAAGACGACTTGGATGCCTTAAACGTAAGGAATGATCAATATAATTTTTATGATACTGAGGCAGAGGAGCCTGATGTTTTATACCATGAATTATTGCATATTATTAGCAATTTAAATCTGGAATCCTCTGCAGGTATTGATCTCATTCCTGCTCGGGCTCTTCCTTTCATTTTTCAGGTTCTTGGTTATCTTTGGGTCCTATTGATTAATAAATGTTTACAAAGCGGTGTCTTCCCAGCGGTCTGGAAAAAGGCCAGGGTCGTCCTTATTCCTAAGGGTGATGGCCGTTTAAGACCAATTTGCATCCTACCGGTTATTGGCAAAGTTTTTGATAAATTCATTAATAATAGACTGTATTTTTTTATTGAACATAATAATCATTTATCATCTAAGCAATTTGGCTTTCGTAGAGATCACAGCACTATCATGGCTGTTAGACCCTTTTGTCTTTTGTCTGTACATTTAGATCTTCGGGACAATATGTTGCTGTGGTCTCTATCGATATTACCAATGCTTTCAACAATGCTTGGCCCCCTAGGGTTTTGAACTTTTAAAAAAAGATTAATTGTTCCAGGAATCTTTATTACCTTATATCTTCCTTTCTCTCCGACAGATTGGTTATTCTAGGTTCTTCCTTCGGTTGTGTTATTAAGGGATGTCCACAGGGTAGTAATCTGGAACCTACCCTGTGGCTTACCATCATGGAAGACCTATTTCACCGTTTCGATATCTAGCGGAGGAATTACGAAATTGAAGGTGCCATAGATTTACAGTCCTTTGCTGATGACACGGTGGTTATGTTTAGTGCCCCCACCATTAGGAAGATGGAGACCCTATAGGACGCTTTTTGGCCTTTCTTGAGCAAGTGGGACCATGACAACAGATTATCAATTAATGAGAATAAAACAGCGGCCTTATTTTGCTCAGCCAAAAAAGTTATTAAGAGACCCCTTTTTAAAACAAAAAATGGAAAATTAAATTTTATAAAAACTTAACATATTTAGGGGTAACCTTAAATAGCAATTTATCCTGGATTGATCATTTTAGTTTCATTAAGAAGAAAATTGCTGTGAGCACCCACAAGCTTGTTTCCATTTCTCCTAAAAATGGAGGTATGGCCTCCAAAGTTAGGAAGCTAATTTTTAACTCTGCTATTAAAACTAAAATTTTGTATGCAGCAAGTATGGGGAGACATCGCTTGTAAAATTAAAGTCAAAAACATGCTAGATAGCATTGTCAGACCCTTTCTAATTGCTATCGCACGAACATACAGAACAGTCTCTACTGAGGCCTTATACGTTCTGTGTGGTATTGTTCCTATGTGGATCCAGGCCCGTCATATTAAAGAGCATTACGATAGGATCACTACTGATGTATACGTCCAGAGAGTTCCATCATCTCATTGGATCCATCCTGCTTCTATCTTCCCATTTGTCATCTTTAATTGGGAAGATAATATTATGTCATTCGATATAAAACTTTATACTGATGGATCTAAGGGCGAAGGCCGTGTTGGCCTCTCTGTCATCTTTAGAGACGTTCATGATAACACCTTTAACATCATTAGGAAACGTCTTCCCGACTCTTCGTCTGTTTTTCAGGCAGAATTGGGGGCTATCTCCCTCGCTATCGATGTGTGGCGCGACTTATGGTATAACAGCAGGATGAATATCGCAGTTATTTCCGACTCCCAGGCTGCCCTACAATCCATCTCTTCCTGCTCCTACGCAAATATTTTGTGTAGAGATATTTTTTATAATATTAGGGAATTGGCATCAATGGGTACTGTGATACTTCTTTTCGGGTCAAGGCACACATTGGTATTTGTGGTAATGAGGAAGCTGACAGGGAGGCCAAACGAGCCTGCTCTCTTTACGTGGTCACTTTTTTCTGTCCTGTGCCCAGGTGCTACTCTCATCGCCGTAAACGAAGCGACCAATTAACCACTTGGCAAAAACAATGGGAATCTGCCTCTAATGGAAGACCACTTTATACATATTTAAAAAAGGTTGATGACAGAGTTCTTTGTTGACTTTGTCGTCAACCAATTTTTAACGGGGCACGGCAATTTTAATTCATATCTTTTTAGATTTAATCTTGGAGATGGCTCTCAATGCGGACAATGTGCTCTCTCAGATGAAGATGATCCAGATCATGCCCTTTGGACATGTCTGGATCCTCATCGTGTAGAGATTAGAAGATCATTTAAGCTTTTTTTGGAGAAGAAGGGCGTTCCTTTTCCCTGTCCTTGTGACAGGGTGATGGATATCTTTAAATATTTTTCTATTTAAAGGGGGTGAAGTTGATCGCCTGCTCGTGGTGCCCCCTGCCTGAAATAACTGAACGATCAACAAGGTTCGCCTATAGCTGTACAGACCAGAGAGATAAAGAGAGAAATGATACGAACCTTACACAAAAAAGGCCATTTTCATGGCCAACTTGACAACCTCCACATTGTGTTTTGGAACGCTGGAGGGCTAAATAATAATAAATTTGAAGAATTTAGATACATGCTTCAAGATGTGAAAGCTGATGTTTTTATTATTGTTAAAGCAGGACTTGCGACTGAGACTCCAGAATTTTATCAAATAAATGAATACGATAATTTTATTCTAAAACGTGCGAGACAAGTGGCTTCAGGGATCATCTGTGGAGTTAAAAAGAACCACATTACAACAGTAAAAACCCTACATCAAATGGAGGTAAATGACATCCTAGAAGCTGTCGAAATAAATATTTGGAAAAATAAAACGAAATACAATATTACGGGCCTTTATAATCCCCCAGGAAATGTTCCAGACCTGTCGGAAATAGTTGGTACAATACATCAAAGAAGTATTATAATAGGAGATTTCAATGCACCATCTCAAAGATGGGGTTATAATACTAACACACAAATCGGAAGAATTATAGAAGAATTTCTGGATGATAATCTCCTGAGCGTACTGGATTCACCGCCCACATTTCTATCTTATGCTGGATATACATCTAGACCAGACTTAGTTATTGTTCATCCTGACTTGGAAACAAACATAAAACTAAAATTATTAGACGATGCAGCAAGATGTGGACATAGAGCTATAAGTGTCTCCATCTCCATTCAAAATATAACACAACAACTTAAGAAAGTACCTCGCTGGAACTTCAAAAAAGCTAATTGGGATAAGATTACAACTCTTACTGATTCTCTAAGTACTAAAGTAAATATCAGTAATTGTCCAGATACAGCATATAAAACAATGTGCGACATAATTTTAAAAGCTGCCAATCAAACCATTCCACGAGGACAGGTAAAGAAATACCGACCATTCTGGAATGACGAATTAACAGTATTAAAACATAGAAGAAATAATGCACGAAAAAGAGCTGAAGATACAAGACAACTTGAAGATATCATTGACCTTAGGAAAAAACAGGCTGAACTCCAAAGAAACATACGACAAAGTAAGCGAAATACGTATAGATCGTTTATTGCAAAACTAGATTATAAAAAAGATGGACTCAAAGCTCACCAATTCATATCTAACTTAAACAATAATAATCTGACTAAGCCTACAGAACCCTTTATAGAAAAAAATAAATTATTAACATACCCAAAGGACAGCTAATACTATGTGTAGCTATTACGTTAATATTAGCAGCATAGAAACAAAACCATATAATATAAAAAAAAATCTTAAAAAACAGATTAGTAACATGTGCGACTGAGGAAGAAACAAAACTTTCCTATAATAATTTTTCATTCATAGAAATGGAACATGCATTAGAACAAATTCCCACAAAAAAATCACCTGGACCAGATGGTATACTCTCTGAATTTCTTTTACATATGGGTAATGGAGCAAAACAGGCACTTCTACATATGATCAATCTCACATGGAGAAGATATATTCCAGATCAATGGAGAAAGGCGGAAGTTGTGCCAATATTAAAAAAAGGAAAACCATCTGAAAGAATGACAAGCTATAGACCCATATCTCTTACGAGCGTGGTGAGTAAATTAGCAAAAAGAATGGTTACTAATCGAATGAACCAATTCTTAGAAAATCGAAATTTGATTGATGACTCACAGGGTGGTTTTCGTGGTCATAGAAGCACCATGGATCAAGTCATAACGTTCGCTCAATATGTAAAAGATGGCTTTCAAAACCGTATGACCACGATAGCCGTACTAGTTGATTTCAAGGCTGCTTATGATCGAGTATGGAGAGCAAAATTAATTCACAAAATAATAAATTGTGGAATACATGGAAATTTGCTAAATTGGATTAAATCTTTTCTAGCTCAAAGAAAGATTCGCGTACGTTTTCAAGGTGCTATATCTAGGTACAGGATACAGAGAGAAGGATTGCCACAAGGAGCAGTTATTAGCTGCATCCTATTTAATATTATGATAAATGATATCCTGAAGACACTAAGATCCATTCCAGGAATAAATGTCTTATTATATGCTGATGATCTTATTATATGGGCAACAAGCAGTAATTGGAAGGGATTAGAAACCTGCTTGAATGAAGCATTAACTCGACTAGCCACGTGGGCAGATAATAATGCAATGATAGTGAGCACTGAAAAAACAAGCTATCAAACCTTCACTTTATCCACTAAAAAACAAAAAGTAAATCTTTATTATCGAGGACAGCAGCTCGAAGAGAAACAAATTTCCAAATATTTGGGAATTTCTTTGGATCAAAAGTTGTCATGGAATGCCCAAATTCATGATGCTACAGATAAAGGATTAAAACGATGCCGTATTTTAAAGAGATTGACGGCAACAAAGTGGGGAGCAACACAGGAAGTTCTTACCACAACATATAAAAGTTATGTACGACCCGTAATGGAATATGGAGGTGAATTGCTTACAACAGCTAGTAACACACAATTAAATAAACTAGATAAAGTACAAAATACAGCCTTGAGAATAATAACTGGAGGAGCTAAATCTACACCTATTAAAGCTTTAGAAGTACAAACTGGCATTGAATCCTTAGAAGCTAGACGAGAAAAAGCATTACTAAAGACATGGGCGAGAATGAAAAGCACACGCCCAGTTTTTTGGAATAAGTATCGTCCAGCTAATAATAGATTAAAAACTCAGTTATTTATTATTATTGGAGAAAACTCCAATAGCTAAGATCGAGGATATCACACAGAAATACAATATACAATTTAGAGAAATAAAGAACCTCCCTTTACCCTCAGAAATCTTATTGGGATTACCAACAGCAGAACTACAGTTAGTACGACATAATACACCTAAATCACTCTCCCTAACTGAGGAATTAAGACAAGCTACATTAGAAACGATCCATACAAGGTATCCTGAGCATGAATGGCTTCATGTCTACACCGACGGATCCTTTAATCCATGGTCAGGCGCTACGGGAGCGGGATATTACTGCAAGTTTGTTGAAGATCATTTTGCTGTTGGAGCACCCCTCAGTAATTATGATGGAGAAATTGCAGCGATAGAAAGAGTGACGGACTTTTTAGCAGTTACTAAAACACATAAAAAAACTGTTTTTTCATAGATTCTAAGGCCGCCATCCAGGCACTTGCTTGTAATCATCGTACTGATTGCGATATAACTATTAGATGTCGAAAAAAATTGAATTCACTGCAAGAGTTAGGCTGGACAATAATACTACAATGGATCCCAAGTCATGTGGGTATACAGGGTAATGATCGAGCGGACGAACTAGCCAAATTGGGAACATTTCTCCCTCAACCTGTAGCAGTACCATCCCTATCTTCATTTAAGACCAGAGTAAATTTTGCGGTACATAGATTCTATGATATGGAAAATAGAAGAGCTGCTGATGGAAAAAAATGGGAACAACTAATTTCTTCTGGTCCCATTAGTAGAAATCTTCCCAGACCTATTTCAGTGGCAGTCTTCCGTTGTATTACTGGCCATGACTATCTGGCGTCTCACCTATTTAAAATAGGAGTTTTAACTACTGATAAATGTTTATTTTGTGAACAACCTTCTATGAATGCGGAGCACTTGTATAGTTGCAAAGAATTAGAAGATTCACGAAATTCTACGACAGAAACTGGTATCTATCTTCTGGCTCATCTTTACTGGTCAGCGCGGCGCTTAATGGCAGAAATGCCAAGAGCTGGCGTTGGCTAATCAATCAATCAATCAATCAATCAATCAATATTTTTCTAACTATGTTCATGCCATGTATTGTCCTCCAATCTAATGTCTTGTTTTGTCTGCCTTGCGACCCATCTCCGGGATTTTTTTTTTTTTAACTTAATTATTTTTTTTTTTAATCTTAATATTTTGGTGGTTTTTAGGTTACCTCTTTGTTTTTTATAACAATATTTTTATAACAATACATTTTTTTATTCTTGGGGGAAGGTTACTAACTATACGTTTTCTTCAGTCGTCCGGTAGTGGCCGCCGGGCACGAAGTCTTCTTCCTTTTGTTCTTTTTTAATTGGGATATTTGTGTTTTTTAACTATTATTTCAACTTGATGTTGTTTTTGTTTTTTTGATTTGTTGGTTTTCTCCGATCTGCTTAATGGGAGGTCAATGGGAAGGGTGGGACCCGAACTGTACCCGGCCCTGCGGATAGGGCCTTTGGCGGTCCGAGGGCTGTTCGGGATGGGTCCCTGCCAACCGGTTCATACTCTCCCACTTTTGTAGATCGGAGGGTATGTACATTTTATTTTTTTTTCCTCTTTCTTTCTTTGTTTGTTTGTGTTTTTTTGTTGTAGTTTGATGTTTGTGGGAGACCAAAAATCTGCTCTGTAGATACTGGTCTCCACGTCCATTTATTCTAGTCTAAAGTTACCAAAATACAACTAAGAAGATATTATTTCATAGAAGAGATAAAATTAGAAAAAAAATCATAAATAATCAAAACAAATTTGTTTTGAACTAATTTTAAAATCTGCAACTATAATTCATTCAAAACTTAAACGAAATATCTTTACATACTGGTAAAGACATTGAAAGAGATTTTCAAGAAAGTTCGTTAAATTTAAATTAGAACCTTACAAATATTTTGCACATAAGTACAACCAGAAACTAAGAAATAAGCATGTCATAGATATTTGGCAAAAGTGTCGAATAACCCTAAAGTAAAAATATATTTTATAATGAATTCAGAAAACGACAGCAAACAATGCGAATGTCTTGAAACTAATCTTCTCTTACGATTTTCCTATTTTAAAGCTGGACGATATGTAAGATATTGCTATTTATCATTTCCGAACACACACAACTCAGAAAACATGTTTTAAATGAAATAGCCAACTTCGTTAATAATCTGATGAAATCCCAGAAAGTTGTAACTTTAAATTTAGTGCTAAGATGAAGCTTTTACTTATTCTGGAAGGAATTGAACCCATGTGTAACGGAGTTTGAAAAGAAACTGATAGAAATTTGTGTTAAAACGGTATAATCAGAATAACCGGAAACCTATTTATCTTGGAAGCTGAAATTTTACGGTAGTTTTCTTTGAGTTTCCAATTGATTTTGACTCAAAGCTGAGCTTCGGAATGAAATTTTTTACACAACTGTTTGCTGAAAGTAGAAACCGAGGAAGCTGTGAAATAGTGAAGTGAATTAAAGGGTGGGCAACTTCAAATACAAAAGTAAATCAACCGTTTAATGGCAAGAAATACTCAGTAAAGCAACTATGACTGTATAAAGGCATCTTTCATAAAATTTTGTAATTTCTCATAGAAATCTTATTAAGTAACATTCTTTTAATATATACAATATTTCGTCCTTCTTATCGAAAGACTTCCTCAGGTGGTTAGAGGACAAGAAAACAAAACTATTCTATTTCCTCTACATAAGGGTTACAACTAAAAAAACCAACTAAAAGAACTAAAAACATTTTCTTATACATGTCAACAATTGAAAACTGTCTAATTCACGAGCATAGTTATTAAGACTGATACCATAAAACACACAAATTATGTGATGTAGAGGAAAAAAAATAGTTTTATGTCTTGTCTTGTATAACCACTTGAGGAAGTCTTCCGAAAAGAAGGACGAAATATTGTGGGAATTAAAAGAATGTCATGTAATGGGATTTCTAGGAGTAACTATGATTGCCTGTCGCTTGGCATCGAACATAACAGATCTTGGCCGGAAGTAACAAGCTATGCAGACCATCTAGAAGTAATTTCGGTAGCTGGTGGTGCCCTCTGTCGACTCAATTTTTGAAACCGTTACTGTATCGATAAACAGCAGCATAGTAGACTATGGGAAAAAGCCACCTTTAAGCCTTTTTTTCCTTGCCAGACCAAAGTAAATGAGTTATAATAACAATATTACGCATGTACATTACCTGAGTTTATGTTATGAGTTTATGAAACAAATGGCAGGGTTGTGTATCATCTGTAAGTATGAGTAAAAACAATGTTAAAAAAAACCCAACAAACTGGCATCTTGTCCAACCTGCATGAATAAGATGTTACAATGCCAGGAATAAGACGCCGCTGCAACGGTAAGATACAAAGATTCATGATATTTTCCACCACCTTTTGCTGAAATTTACCATGCGTTCATAACAGCTCAAAAAAACAGTGTTTTTAACTGATTTCTTTTAATTGTTTTTAACTAAATAATAACGATATCGCCGTCATGTTCAGTGCGCTGTGAAGGAAATTATATAGTCACCAAAAAAAAAAAAAAAGATTACAGCGAAAATGGCATCTTTCCCTAATCTACCCTACATAAAGCAGTGCCATCACTCTCGCTCAAGTCTCGCTAGCCCCGAGACTTATTATCCCCAGAAAGCTTGAACTTTTACGGGATTTAAGGTAGTTATTGTACACTTCTACTGATTTCAGTAGAAAATGGGTCCGTACATAAAAATACATTGTAAAAATTCAATACTCACATCAAAATGTAAAAACGATTGAAATGCATTTGTGTAAATTTACTTTACAAAGATTCATGTGATATTCTATTTTAATTTGAACGATGTCAAATAATAACTTTAAATAAATGTGCATTAAAATAATTAAAAAAACTAAATTTTTTCCATCTATATCTCAATGATGTAACAATATTTTACATTTTTTTTTTCAGGAGCAATTTATCTGATCAAAATTCATTCGTTTTAACATGGGATAAGACGCATTGAAGATTGGAGATGGAGCCTATTATGTAAATTTTCGCTGTAGTTGTTATACAATTCAAGGTGAGCTTAAAAAACAAAATACCTGGATTTAGTTAAGTCTGCAAAATGATTGGTCCTAAACTAAATATTTCTATACTGAGAGATTGCAGAAAATTAATTTCGAATAGTTTGGATTTTAGTTAATCTATATTACTAAAATCTTTTATTTCTCTGTCCGTCGCAGTTTTCTGTGAGAATGAAAAATAGAAAGAATTTTTTCAATGAAACATCCGCGACAGGAATCGAACCTGCAACCTTCTGATCCAAAGTCAGACATCTTACCCATTAGGCCATGGGAACTACAACTCTCTTCATATTGCTTTTTTGACTTATCTGTCAAAACTGAAATGACTTTGACTGAAAAGTAACAATATATATTACTAAAATCTTTTATTTCTCTGTCTGTCTATGTGTCTGTCTGTCTGTCCGGCGCAATTTTCTGTGAGAATGGAAAATAGTAATAATTTTGACGATGAAACATCCGCGACAGGAATCGAACCTGTAATCTTCTAATCTGAAGTCAGACGCCTTATCCATTAGGCCATGGAAACTACAACTGTTTTCAAATTGTTTTTTTGACTTATCTGTCAAAACTGAACTGACTTTGACTGAAAAGTAACAATCTTCTATATTACTAAAATCTTTTATTTCTCTGTCTGTCTGTGTGTCTGTCTGTCTGTCCGGCGCAATTTTCTGTGAGAATGGAAAATATAAATAATTTTGCCATGGGAACTACAACTGTTTTCAAATTGTTTTTGTGACTTATCTGTCAAAACTGAACTGACTTTGACTGAAAAGTAACAATCTATATTACTAAAATCTTTTATTTCTCTGTCTGTGTGTCTGTCTGTCTGTCCGGCGCAATTTTCTGATAGAATGGAAAATATAAATAATTTATACAATGAAACATCCGCGACAGGAATCGAACCTGCAACCTTCTGATCCGAAGTCAGACATCTTACCAATTACGCCATGGGAACTACAACTCTCTTCCTATTGCTTTTTTGACTTATCTGTCAAAACTGAACTGACTTTGACTGAAAAGTAACAATCTATATTACTAAAATCTTTTATTTCTCTGTCTGTCTGTCTGTCTGTCTGGCGCAATTTTCTGATAGAATGGAAAATATAAATAATTTATACAATG
>JAFIDM010019368.1:0-11937 GCA_023159025.1 Thereuonema tuberculata
TACTCCAGTAATAAAAATGCACTAAACAAAGAAATTAGTCAGATAAAAAAGGTTTTAATGATGAATGACTATCCCAATACTTTTATCAATAAAAACATAACTAAAATATTTTGTAATACCTACAATCCCAAACAAAAAAATGAGAGAACTGAAAAAAAGAAAATATATATAAAATTTCCATTCATTAAAAAATGGGAACCATATTTGAATAAAATATCCAAAAATACTATGATCACACCTATTTTCACCTTAAATAATAAGTTAAAATTTAATGATATCAAATGCAATCCCCTGAAGCAAGATAAAGAAGGTTTAATTTACAAAATACAGTGCAAAAACAAGAACTGCTTTTATGTGGGTGAAAGCGAAAAATCATTGAAAAAACGTCTTTACGGCCATGAATATGCTTTAAAAACTATAGATGCTAATTCTTCAATGGTGTCTAATCTTGCCTACTACAATAACCATCTGCCGGATTTAAAAGATGCTACTATCATCCTATACGAAAAAGATACAATAAAGAGGAAAGTAAAAGAATCTATAATAATTCAGTTGTCAAATTCATATAATACTAGATTATCCAATAATAAAATAAAACAATATTGTTCAAATATTTTATTGCAGAGAAAGTTAAAAGTTCAAGTAGAAAAAAATATCAAGACAGCCAACAAAGATAACAAAGACGACACAAAAGTGAAAGTGAAAAATGGCCCTCCTTAATCACCGTAGACGATTCTACATCCCATTCAACCCATAACAAGAATCAACAACTCCAAGATCCACATCATTGACAACGTCATCACTGACAGCAATAGATCACCAAGTTATCACACCATTGGCCTAAATCATTTGAATAAATTAACTTTTTCCTTTATAATGCCAATATATTACACAGAAAAAACCATCTTGCTGATGATGGGGATCATGATATCACCGAAACTGTACAGGGACTTTTTTAATGGATTATTTAATTTTTGATTTTAATTTTAATTGTAAATAATTTTTTAATGGAAATAGTGTGTAAATTGTAAATATGAATTAAACATGAAATGTTTTGGTTGGGATGAAATAGTTCCATGAAACGGCCAAGCCATACTTTTTGACCAAGATACAGGGTTTTTAGAGTTAGGGCTTGTAGAGTTAGGCCTTGTAGAGTTAGGGGCTTGGCTCTACATGAGATCTCATATCTTTTAACAGTGAAAGTATTATGAGCATGTGAGTCTTGGCAACTTATTTTACATGAAATGTTTTGGGTGGGATTTCATTTCTTTTTGTAAGATGAGATCTCATATCTTTTTCACAGTGAAAGCGTTATGAGCATATGAGTCTTGGCAACTTATTTTACATGAAATGTTTTGGGTGGGATTATCTATTACAACTAAATTTAGTTTTAAGATTATTTAAGAAAATGGATTTTTTTTCAATACCCTACTTTTCTGTTTTTCTATTGATCAACTTGTATATACAAGCTGTTTGCACTTTTATAAGAAATCACATTATTACACAGTATTATTTAGACCGAAGCATTGAGGGTACGACGTATTTCAGATCTTAATAAAATCTAAAGTATAAAAGCTAGATAAATGAAACTTAGTGTATTTCATTAGTATGGTAACTGCATCTTATCCTGAAAATTTGAGCTCTGTAGTATTATCCAGGCCGAAGCTATGAGGATTCGATAATACATAACCAGCCCCCCCCCCCACCCTTTATGAGGGGTTGCAGGGTGAAAGTTACGGATTTCTTAATTTTCTTGTTGTTTGTGTGCTAATCCTAGCCTGCATACCAAATTTCAGCTTTCTAAGGCTTCAGGAAGTACCCTAGAGGGTTTGATGATCATGAGTCAGTCAGTCAGTCAGTCAGTCAGTGACGGAATCCTCGTATTTTAGGTATTAATAAAATCCAAAGTATAAAAGATAAATAAATGAAACTTAGCGTATTTCATTAGTCTGCTAACTGCATCTCATCCTGAAAATTTGAGCTCTCTAGTATTATCCAGGCCGAAGCTATGAGGGTTCGAAAATACGAAGAAACGCTTGGAGAAAAGGTACGTAGTGCCCTTCCTGCCTTCGGCTCGTCTTGGTGGGGGCACTGCCGTGCAGATTTCTGGCTAAGTGTTTAAACTTTTTCAAAGTTATTTTTTTTTGTCAAATAACGTAATAATTACTGCCCTAATATTTATAAATAATATGTTGTATAGACATAAAGTTGCTATATTCCTTTAATTCTTCTAAAATACACAATATTTCTTTTTCTTTAACAGGAAACATCCAAAGGTTTTTGTTGAGGACAGGAAAAGAAATATTGTGTATTTTAGAAGAATTTAAGGAGTATATCAACTAGATGTCTATACAACGTAATAATTATGTAGCTTGTTACTCAAATAGCTTTTACATTTCCTTTTTAATTTTTTTGTTTCTATGTTATTTGTTGAATTACGATTATTATATACTTTGTCTGAATTTTTTTTTTTATCAGATAAGCTTTAGAGAGAGAGGGTGTGGCGGCCTATTATTCGTAGGGATCTCCAGAACAGAACTTTTTCGTAAGTCCGAGACTGCCTGCATATACAAGTTAGTTATCATTAAAGAGGATGTGTTCTGAGTCCTTTAGCGAAAAATGTAATGCACGAAATTAAACCAAATTTGGGGTAAGTATTTTTTAGAATACAGGGTTCAATTTATTAAAAACAAAAATACACACAAAATTTTGTCACTAGGGAAATTTGGTTCTAAAAGCGCTTAATTTGGATTATGGAAAGAATAATGGCAGAAGAGACAAATCACTATTTATGATAGTATAAGTTATAGATGTGTTTCAATATCTTTTCAGAACGGCATTTTATGAATGACATTTTGCAAAATTTTCCGAAATCTCACTGTTGCTACTGACGAGTTAGTGCAAGGAAGACGGAAACTGGTTGTCGTCATTCTGAGAAGAGTGAATTCCTATAGCTCACCCGTTTTACTATCAGCAATCAGGTATTTCCAGTGGCTCACTTTGGGAATTTTGGAGAAGCATAGATGAAAAGATGCAATGATATTAATAAATGTTAGAAAATCGATTTGCAAATAGCGGATTTTTAACAGTAGGGCCAGAACAATGATGCAAACCGAATATTCCTCAACAAGCTGTAGATGTGCAACTGCCATTGTGGAACACGGAATGAATAGTACACAAGAGTCCACCAGTGTTCGAGCAATATCAAGTTAATTCGATTGTTATGCCCTAATGTGTGGAAAAATCATACACCAAATTCTGAAGTTTTTCTCCTACATGATCTCCCATACTTCAATTTTTCTTTGCAGAAATCCAATTGCAGTTCGCTCAAACATTCTCGAATGGAGGGAACAATCCAATACATAGGCCTTGTGGAGTGATAGGCAGATTTTCATCTTAACGGCAAAATTAGCACACACAATTGCCACGTTTGGGCTGTAAATCAGCCTCATAGGTTCCATCAGACCCTTTTCGCATACTGAAAGTCAGTGTAGTGGTATCACAGTGCACTATATCATTTAATTGGAAATAAAATTCGCCCTACAGGACCAGTGGCTCGTATCGTCCTTCCTGTTTGGTAAAGAGCTAAGCTGTGCAGTGTTGTTTTTCTGCAATTGCAACACCGAAGATGCAATGACACTATCATATTCATGCACAATAGACTCCACTCACTTAGGATTGTCGGTACAGCGTGTAGTACGATAACAGTTCACAGAACTTGACTTGACTTGACTTGACGCCTCATCACCCAACGTGGGTATAGGCGACTTCCATGGAAATCTGACGCCATTGTCTTCGGTCATGGGCAAGGGTTGTCAGGCGCTGCAGCCACTCGCAATTGAATGTCTTACGGTTAAGGTTGAATGGGCGCATGATTAAATTTTCGGCCTTTCGCTTGAAGTGACGTAGAGTTGTTAGACGAACACCCTCCTTTTGGCTGCTTCCAGGCCGGACCCGGCTCTGCGATACGACATGCTGGCATTCTCAAAGTATGGCCCAGCCAATGCCATCGTCTGAGTTCAACAATGGTAGATATATTTTCATTGAAATCACATCTACGGCGAATTTCAGCATTAGAAATTTTTTCAGACTACTTGATTTTGGTAAGTCTACGTAAATAACGATTATGGAAAAGATCTAGACTTTGTTGGTGAGCAACTTTTTTAGGCCAGGTTTCACAACCATATAATAACGTTGGTAAGATAACAGCCTTGTAAATGCGGACTTTAGTGTTCAGGCCCAAATTTTCTTTCCTAGCCCAAATTTTCTTGAGCGAGCACCAGGCAATAGTTGCCTTTCGAATTCTAGCGCTTATTTCTGAAGACACATCACCATTGCCCGTAATGTTGCTGCCAAGGTAGGTGAAGTGGTCAACAGTTTCAATTGGCTCATTTTGAATGTGGATGGTTTGGCCGTCAACTTGGTTGCAGCACATCAAAAGCTTGGATTTATTACTATTAAGGACTAAGACCAGATTAGCAGCTTCTTTTGCGATTCCCCTCGGTGCGGGTTCCTGTACGTGGTGAGGGGACCACCCATGGAGGGTTCTCTTTTCCATGAGCTACTCTCCATGGGTCCTAAACGCCCGCCCCCGAATCCAACGTGGAAGGCATCGTGCCGATGGATGTGTGGCACTACGGGGTTATTTTAGTGTCATGAACGATCCCTGTGGAAAAAAAAAAGATTGCCTGGCGACAAATCACAGTATTTAAACTGCTTCGGCAGTGCCTTCCAGGCAGATATGGGGATAGCTGCCTGGTGACTGTTTACTTTCCCCAGCTAAATCTTTTGTGTATGGATTCTTCTTTTTTTCCTTTATTGGGAAGCAATTCCCACACCGTCGATGTTTGCTCTTCTTCTACTACCAGTCCGACATTTCTAATTATGCATTCCTTAGCCCCTGAGACACCTTTGTCTAAACTGTCCCCTTTTCTCATTTCCAAAGCACTTTCAGGCGTAACTTCAAATATCAAGTCAGTCAAGAAACTCCAGCCTGGCGATTTGTTAATCCAGCTACCTTCTTCAAAAGCTGTGGACCAACTTCTTAATTTGACGACTTTGGCAGATACTCCGGTATCTGTCACTAAGCACAAGACTTTAAACTCCAGTCGCGGCGTCATCCGAGAACCAGATCTGGACGGTCTATGTGATGCGGACCTTCTCGAAGGCTTTGCTTCGAAGGGTGTGACTGCTGTACGACGGATTAACGTTCGTCGTGACAATAAGGAAGTACCCACTCGAACAGTTGTTCTTACTTTTAACACCTCCACACTGCCCACGAGTGTTACAGCTCGCTATCTCCGCTGTCCTGTGCGTCCTTACATCCCGAACCCTTTGCGCTGCTTCAAGTGCCAACGTTATGGTCATGGCTCTGCAGCTTGTCGTGGCAAGTCCATCTGCCCTAAGTGTGGTGAGCCATCCCACGAGTCTACACCGTGCACTTCACCTCTCAAGTGTGTCAATTGTTCTGGAGACCATCCTTCATACTCTCGATCTTGTCCTCGTTGGAAGGAGGAGAAGGAGATTCAGACTATCAGAGTTAAACATTCTCTTTCTTATCCCGAGGCTCGGAGGATGCTTCTTGCTGTGCCAGCCCAAAAGATTTTTTCGTTTGCGGTAAAATCCAAACAGACAGCTTCAATCTCCTGTCAAACAGACATCACTTGTCCTCCCAAAGAGTCCTTTTCAACCATATTTCAGACCATTTCTACTCCTACCACATCAGTTCCGTCGCAATCAACTCAATCTACGTCACAATCCACCATGTTATCTTTGCCAGTTTCTTCAAGTACTTCTAATATCCCTGCCGGTCTCAACTTCACTCAGAAACGACCATCTGTATCTCCACACCTACCTTTTCATCGCACTAGTTCACGTTCACGTTCACCTTCTCGTGGCCATCGGAGACATTTCTCTCCTAGACGGTTTTATGAAGACGATCTGGAGGACTCCTCCAAACACCCAAACTTTAGGGCACCACCAGCACCTCCGCCTTGATTTTTAGGCTTTTACCCTTTTTTTATCTTTTAATGGCCTTACTGTATTGGAATTGTCGAGGACTTCGCTCCAACCTGAACGATGTTAAAGCCCTCCTTTCTACAAATCATCCAGTCTGTATGTGTCTCCAGGAAACTTTTCTTACAGGAAACGACACAGTTTCTCTTCCAGGATAATCCATGCTGAATAAACAGCGGACCGATAGAAGTGGCGGAGGCGTTTGTCTCTTTATTCGACATGATACTCCATCCTCTCATGTCCCACTTACGACTTCTTTGGAAGCTGTTGCTGCTCGCCTTTCCACCAGCCGCCTTTTCACTATCTGTAGCTTATATCTGTCCCCCACAGCCCCTGTTTCGCTTACAGACATTGCTCAGCTTCTGGATCAATTACCGACTCCGTTTCTCTTAGTTGGAGATTTCAACGCTCATTCTCCTGTCTGGGGTTCTTCATCCACCAATCCTAGAGGTGCTGTTATTGAAGATCTTTTAGTTCGGCGTAATCTTTGTATCTTTAACACAGGCGCCGCAACTCATTTCACATCCTCGCCAATATCTTTCTCTGCTATTGATTTAGCTATAGGTTCTGCGTCACTCTTCCCCCATTTCTCATGGGATGTTATCAACGACCCTGGTGGCAGTGACCATTTCCCAGTCATTCTCAAAGAGCTCCCTCGTTCAGCTCTTTCAACATCCTGTCGTCATCGCTGGAATTTTGACTCTGCTGATTGGATAACTTTTACTAGCCGCTGTAATCTGGAGGCTATTGATCTTTCAGCTACCATTGATCAACTTATTGACGAGGTCACTCATACCATTATTTGTGCTGCCAAAGCAACAATTCCACAAACATCTGGACGATTCCCTCTACATCCCAAACCTTGGTGGATTCCTGAGTGTACGACTGCACAGAAAATTAAATAGAAAGCCTGGAACATTTTCCGTCGTTATCCGACTTCGGCCAATCTTTTGGCTTTTAAACGAGCACGTGCTTCTGCTCGTCGTTTCCGTCGCATTGTTCAGAAGGAGTCGTGCAACGTTTTGTTTCATCACTAACTTGTACTTTGTCTTCAAAGACCCTTTGGGATAACATTCGTAAGATGCCCGGAAAGTACAGATCTCAATCTATGCACATACTGAAAGAAGATGGAAAAGTAATAGCTACTATCTCCGCACAAGCTGAAGCCCTTTGACGTGCTTTTGCACGGAATTCCAGCCCTGCACTTTTATCTCCTACTTTTCAAACGATTAAAGACCGTGCTGAAGCTATTCCTTTAAAGTTTTCTTCTTCCAACAGAGAACCATACAATCTCCCTTTTAGTTTACAGGAATTATTGTTTGCACTAGACACCAGCAAAAATACTGCCTGCGGCCCTGACGGAATTCATTACGTGATGTTGCGACACTTATCCGTTTCGTCGTTGAATGTTCTTCTGTCCATCTTTAATAAAATCTGGTTGGAACATTTATTTCCTGATAGTTGGCGACGAGCTATAGTCATTCCTTTTGCCAAACCTGGTAAAGACGCCAGTGATCCAAATAATTATCGCCCCATTGCCCTCACTAGCTGCTTATGTAAGACGCTTGAACGCATGGTAAATCGCCGCCTTCAATGATATCTTGAAGCCAATAAACTTCTCGCTACCACACAGTGTGGATTCCGGCAGCATCGCTCTACGGTTGACCATCTTGTACGTTTGGAAGATGCTATTCGCACTGCATTTGTTAATAGAGAGCACCTCGTCTCCATTTTCTTTGACTTGGAGAAGGTATACGATCGTACCTGGAAATTTGGCATTTTACAAGATCTTCATCATTACGGCCTTCGTGGTCACATGCCTATTTTCATTCGCAATTTTCTTGCGAATCGTACCTTTCAAGTACGTCTAGGATCTACGCTCTCTACGTGTTATCCTCAAGACCTCGGAGTACCTCAGGGCTGTATCTTGAGCGTTACCCTTTTTTCTGTAAAGATTAATGGCATCATCTCTGTTTTGCCTTCGTCGGTTCACCACTCTTTATATGTTGACGACTTACAGATCTCTTGCAGTTCTGTTTGATTGAACGACAACTGCAGTTAGCTCTACATCGGTTGCAGACTTGGAGTGTTTCTAATGGTTTTACTTTCTCACAATCCAAGACTGTGTGTGTCCATTTCACTCGACGTCAGGGAATTTTTTCTGATCCGCAGCTGACTCTTGGTGGCGTTTCACTTCCATGTGTGTCTCAGCATAAATTTTTAGGCCTCATTTTTGATAAGAAATTGACTTTTAAGGATCACATACTTGACCTTCGGAAACAGTGTCTTTTAAAACTAAATTGTATCAAAGTGCTTTCGCATTCCAAATGGGGTGGCGATCGCTTGGCCTTGTTGCGCATTTACCGAGCCCTTATTCGATCCAAATTGGATTATGGCTGCATTGTCTATGGCTCTGCGCGACCGTCTGTCCTTCAGACACTTGATCCTGTACACCATCAGGCCCTCCGCTTCTGCCTCGGTGCTTTCCGTACTTCACCGATTCCCAGCCTGTACGCAGAGCAGTGGCGTATATAGAATATATTTTCGGGGGGGCCGACACCCCATGGAAACCTATCTGTTCAACCAAAAAAAAACAAAAAACGTTGGGAGGACATTTCGGGGGGGGGCCCGGGCCAAAACATCTATTCAACTAAACAAAAAAAACAATGAAAATCTATCTGTTCAACCAAAAAAAACGTTCGGAGGACATATCTTCATTATTTCGGGAGGGGCCCGGGCCCCCTCGGCCCCCCCCTTATATACGCCCCTGACGCAGAGGCTCTGGAACCGTCCCTGCACTTTCGTCGACAAGTTTTGTCTCTCCAATATTTCGCCCGTATTTCTTCACTTCCAAATAATCCTGCTTATCAATGTGTGTGTCGTCCCCGTCAACGACGTCTTTTCACCAATCGTCCTTCCATTATACCACCGTTTGGACATCGGGTGACGACTTGGCTCACTACACTACAGCTCACTGACCTTCACATTGCCACTCTACATACTTCACCATCCGCGCATTGGAAATATCCTTTACCCAACTGTGATTTCTCTCTTCGTACTTTTGCGAAAATCAACACTCCCTCGACAGTCTTTCAGTCTCTGCATCAAGATCATTTGTCCAGTCACTCTGATTTCAACATTTTCTATACCGACGGATCTAAAGGTGCAGATTATGTTGGAGCTGCTTTTTACACTGCTTTTTACACTTTCAGTCATGCTGTTCATCTTCCTTCTGAGGCATCTGTTTTTTCTGCTGAGCTTTTTGCCATCTTTCTAGCTTTACAGTATGCTTTGCAGGAGAAGTTTACGCACACACTTATCTACAGTGATTCTGAGAGCGCTTTGCGGGCACTGTGCAGTCACACCCTGAAGGGTCACCCTTTTGTTTTATCCATTTTAGATTTTTTACAGCATTTTCACCGTTGCACTATCATTTTCTGCTGGATCCCAGGCCACGTCGGCATTGTCGGCAATGACCACGCTGATTCTCTCGCAAAGTCTGCTGCTAGTTTACCCTTGCGACGGATCTCCACTCCGGCCTCTGACATCTACGCACTTATACGTTCTCGTCTCCGATCTGCCTGGCAACACGAATGGGATGCTCTTCACAGCAATAAACTTCGTCTTGTCAGTCCTTTATTATCCTCTCCTGCCACTCGACTGTTTCCAACTCGCCAGAAGGATGTTCTTCTGGTGCGTCTGAGGATCGGCCATACAAGACTGACACATAGCTACTTACTGCTCAATCGTCCACCTCCCCAGTGTTCTACGTGCAACGTTGTTTTAACCGTCCATCACATTTTAATTGACTGTCCTGCTTTTACTCAACATCGTCGTCAGTGCTTTTAACCTCTTTTTAAATTTCACGTTCCTTTTCATATTTCATTGCTTTTAAATGATAATGATCTTTTACCCATTTCATCAGTTTTACACTTCATTCATCAATGTGGCCTTGCCACTCTATTGTAATTCTCAGATTTTTTACTTTTCTTCTAAATACCTATCATTTTACCTATATCCTGTCATCTTGCTTTGCGCACTACCTGTTCTTTTCTTGTTTTTGTCCTTTTTAGCTAGATACATGTAGTTAGTTTTCATTCCATTTTCTTTTCTCTTTTACCTTTCTTGGCGCAGCTTAGCCGCAGCTGCTTTTGCGCCATAAAACACCAACCAACCTTCTTTTGCGACTCTATCCACCGTATCTTGCAGTGAATCCAATGAATCTGCGATCAGGGCAATGTCATCGGCGAAAGTCAGGTCAGTCAGAAGAAAGTTATTAGGGTAGATAATTCCCCTCCCGGATGATTATCAAGCGCTTTCGACAAAATGGCATCAATTCCGATGTTGAATAAGGTTGGTGACAAAATACCACCCTGCCTGACTCCGGAGTTCACAATAAGTGTCACTTTCTTCGTTATAAGCTTTTACTTTGCAGAAAGTATGACGATAGAGAGCCGTTATTATGTCACACAGCTTGTTAGGGATTCCGTCCTGATGCAGCAGCTTCCACAGACTTTCCCAATGAATGCTATCAAGGGAAGCGGTAAAGTCAAGAAAGGCAATGAAGGTAGGTTGCCTGAACTCGTGACGCAGTTCAAGTAGATGTCTTAGAGCACTAATTTGGTAAATACACCCCCCTGCCTGACCTAAAACCCGCCTGGTTCTCACGGGTTCTTTGTTGGCGTCCATCTTTAATGCGATTTAGTATTATGACCTCAAGAATCTTATACGCCAAGTTAATCAGTGAAATTCCTCGGTAGTTCTTGCATTCCGTTTTAGCACCTTTTTTATATAAGGGGAGAAGCAAAGCAGTTTCCCAATCCCTTGGAATCTGTTCTTCCTCCCAAAATAGACCAAAAACACGTTCCAAAGCACTGATCACGAGAACACCACCAGCCTTAAAAATTTCAGCGCTGAGACAGTCATCACCAGGGGCCTTGCAATTTTTCAGTTTTTGAATGACCGCCGCAATTTCAGACTCGGATGGTGGCAGATCGCTGATGTCATAAGGTTGATGAATAGGGGCATCAGCATTTCCTGTGATGGGAGCAGCAGGCTGAGGACGGTTTAACAGCTCTTCAAAATACTCACGCCACCTAGCCAGTCTAGCTTCAACATCAGCAATCATGTGGCCGTTTTTATCTGTGATACACTGGCTGACTGGGGATGAACAATTCCCAGCAGTAACCTTGACCAATCTGAAGAACTTTCTGTAATCACCGTGATGTTGAGCTGTTTCCATTTCCGTGGCTAACTGATTAAAAAAGACCTCCCTATCCTGTCTAGCATTTCCTTTAACATGACGGGCAAGTTGAGCAGCCAAGGGATGATTATCATTTGCAAGAGCTAACTTTCTTAGCTCGGAAAGCTGAATAGTGTCAAGTGAGATCCAGTCATTTAACTGCGGTACAAACGGTGGAAGGCATTGGTTAACCGTAACTTGCAATTGTTTTCGAAGGAGCGACCAAGATTCGTCGACAGATTGTGGTAAAACGTCAGTTTTTAATGTTTCATTCACAAAGGTTTTCATAAAGTGGTCACTTATCTTGGGATCCTGGAGGCTGAGAATATTCGGGCGTTTTGGGGCAGGTTTACGCATCCTGTTTTGGAATTTAAGACCGAATTTGGCAGCCACCAAGGCATGATCGGTAACAACACTGAGACCCCAAAAGGACCTGCAGTCAGTAATGGATTTGCTCCATTTCTGCTTGATTAGAATATAGTCGATTTGATTTCTAGTTGCACCATCAGGGCTTATCCATGTTTGAAGATGCCGCTTCTTATGGCAAAAGAACGTATTAGCAAGCATGAGCCTATGATGACTAGCTAGTTCAAAGAGACGTTCGCCATTCTGACAGGTGCTTGTATGTGGAGTAAGCCGCCAGTTACTCTACCTTGCCTCCTGTTTCCACCAACTTGGGC
>JAFIDM010019370.1:0-11934 GCA_023159025.1 Thereuonema tuberculata
TTTATTACCTCTTTAAGCAGTTTTAATTTGAAATCTAAATGGAATCTGTATTGAACCTCCCATTTCTTTCCCCACTCAACCTCAAATGTTCCTCCGTTATGAGACCTGCTTTATTCATTCTGAATACTTCCAACTGATGATCGCCTAATAAGCGTGAAACAGGCTTGTCTTGAGATGTCAGTTTGAACATTGGTCTAAATTTTTAATTGAAATAGAGACTTTTTTGTTAATTTTATTTCCTAATCCAACCTAGAATTGGAAACTGAATTACTGATAATAACAATGACAAATGATTAAATGGAGAAAAAGAAATAAGAAGTAGCGATTGATACTTGCTCCAAAAAAGTGTTTCATAAATTTTAGTTAAATATCTTTGCAAAATAATGCAATAATTCATTCTTGTAATAGTAATTACTACAAGTATTGTTCAATTGTTTTTAAATCTTTAGTTCAACTAGCAACTTCATGCATTATGTCTCTAATAATAATTACCTTAATATATTTGCTTTGTAGCTTATTTGCCTCTTATATGAGTCTTAGAAAAAAAAGGGTAAAAATAATCGGGCAAAAAATATGGTTTTAATTTGCAAACGAAACCAAAGCGATCCCAAGGATATTTCGTTTTCTGCCGCTTCCTTCAGAGAGTAACTTACCGCAGACCCTAACTCCTATTTTTCTCCCCTGTACAAGTCACGAGGGTGCCATTAAGGTATAACTGATGCCTGTTTAATTTGTAGTTTGTACTACACAGGTGGTAACAATGAAGGTGGAAACCGCAGCTACTAAAGGAAAGCGAGATAAATTCCCGCGAACACCTTCACTATATACTTTCGTTATCCATTTCCATTGAAAATCATTGTGTGTATTGTTCCATTCAAGCATCATTGCATATTTTACAACGTTTTTTTATGCTTTAACAAAGCATTCATGTGTAATTACAATATATCTACCGTATGCACGAATCTTATATATCTCATCAGGATGTGTTTGTGCTGCAGAATAATCCTTTCATTAGCACCACGCTTTGCTATCATTCCTGAAATGTATCATCAAAAAAGGGCAAATTATTGAGAATGGACGGAATATTATCAGAGCGACGTGGAGACTTGTTCTCACTAAAAGAGACGAGGACAAGACTGTATCTTTACTTAGTGGAGCTCGTATCGATGCTGCGTGATATCATTCTCAAATTATTTTCACTGTTGCGCATGGGCGCGAAGAGACTGAACGGCTTTGATTTTCATGGAAGGGAATTCGCGAGATCGAAGTGATGAACGAGGATTGACGATATTACATAACGAAACTAAATGGAATTTTCCCAACATGTACAAGGAAAATAAAAATAACAACTCATGTCTATTGCTTGTCAACAGAGTGGAGTTTCGAACGGCCGTTTCATCATTGTTATGAATCATCAGCCAACCTTTCTGAGCTTGTCATCGAGGTGGTGAGTTCGGCTGATGAGTCATAACAATGAGGAAACGGCTGTTCCAAACTCCACCCCATTGATAAGCTATAGTCAAGAATTATTGTTTTTATTTTCCTTGTGCCTGATGGGAAAATTCCCTTTTTTAAAAAAAATACCTAATGCACATTAAACTGTATTTCCTAACTGAGAATGTTCTCTGATGAATGTTTTTAAGCACGAAGTAGTTGTACCAAAGTCCCGTTGATCGTAACTGATTTTCTATTGGAAAAATCTCTTCATGTTAATTTCTTTTCATGACTGCAATAAAATAAAGATTTTCTAAAGAACCCATTTGTATCAAGTTGAAGGATTTTTTTATTAAATTCTATTTAATTTGATATAAATAGGAAGGGAAAAGAAAAGAACCAACAAATATTTTAAATTTTTTGTGAAATTTTCTTTTGAATTTTATTTTGAAAAATTCGATTTTATATCTAGATATGCCAATCAATGAATAAAGTAACTAATTTATCTTATATTTAAGACTTTGGCAAACTTAAAATCTCGATTCATGATGGATAGTATTTAAATTCTTTATGATATTTATGGCAAAAATTATTTCCTTCTAAAATTGAAATATTAAAATAAACTCTTTAATTTAGAACTCAAATAAGAAAGCAAATAAGAGAGTTACGTAATGTTTCATGTTGTGTAACATTCGAACTGTAATGTTTTATATTAAACTAAACAAGAAGAAACTGTTTAAGGTCCTGACTCAAGCAACTGCAGACGACTTCGAACCATCAATTTCTTTTATAGATTTCTTTTTCAAATCCACCTGAAAATTTAAAAATGAACTTGTGAAGCAACTGGGATTTATATTTATTTGTTTTTAATTTTGAAAATATTCTACAATTACTTAAATTAAAATTCAAAAACACTCATATTTTTTTTTGGTGTTTACGAGATATTACTCGGTATTTTCAACTCAAAAAAAATTGACAAAAACCTGAAATGATGAAACATTCGTAAAATAATGTTTTGTAGTTAAAATAGTTATTTTTGGTGCAACAGTTAATTTTTTAAAACGTTATTTAATCTCTCACAATTTTTAAAGGAAAAAAATGTTTTTTAAACATTATCTTTTCCGCTAACAATTTGACAGCTTGAGAGAGGTGGACTGCGGAGAAAGTCTGGTAGTGTTTAATGACGAATCGAGATTGGACATGGAGAACCATCGTACTCGTTTGGTGAAGCACTGGAAAGCTCACTAATTCGGACTTCATTAGTGAGCGACACACCGCCAGGTCTGTGACGACATGGTGTGCGGAGTCATCTCCTGTGATTCTCCTTTGGTATGATGAAAGAGAACATTGATGGCTCAAGCTGGGCGCACACCGCTCCAGACGAGTTATCTGGAGACATTCCGCTTTGCTCATGCGCGGTTTTTAGCTATCACTCATTACGAGGTTTTATGAACTGAGACTTCGTTGCATTCGGTGAAAACGGTTTCTTCATTTGAAATTATGGAAATAAATTTAGGCATACTGTTGGTTTGGTTCAGCCTGGGCCTATAGTATGCAATTATCAGTTGAAAGATCATTCTAAAAAAGAATGTTATTGGCAAAGTATGCGAAGAAATAACGATGGAAATGAACGCTTTCGGTTAGCAGTAAAATGTTATTATTATTATTTATTATTATGATTAAATTTAAAATAAAAAAAAATTATGTTCAAACTAAAACAAACTGTTATTATGTTCTACAAATGAGATGAAAGTGTTAGGAAACAAACATTTAGAGAAAAGAAAATCCTGAAAAATAATTTGTTCCCAAAGACAAAAACAAAAGGAGATTGTTTTTTTTTTTTAAATATCTTAGGCAATAAGAAAAAGAAGACAATGCTTTACTAATGTTTTATTTTATTAAAATATTTAATAATTATTAGAAACGGTTGGTTTGTATCTGATACGACCTTGTAACATGTATATAACACTTTTTAAATTATAGAAGTCGAAGTTTCTGCATCTAAGTTCATATTGTTCATTCCGAAAGGGCTATCCTATTTTGGAATGGAACACTGCCCTGATTAGAATGAAAAAAAATCATATATTTACTGCGAATAGCGTGTGCTCTGTTACTTTCTTGCTGCAGGTTTCGAACATTTCGATCATTTTCATCTTCACAAGCAGCTCCTAATGGATATTTGATAGTTTCTCTCCTTTGAAGAACGGAATAACAAGCGTGATCTTTTCAGCCTTTTCTGATAATACTATCATCATAGTTTCAAACACTCGAAATTTTCTTGCAAGAATAACAAACGCACACTCGACGATTCGACATGCTCTAGATTCTAGAGCATATTTGAGTACAAATATTTTAGTTTTAAAAATAAAACGCTAATTATATATTTTTACTACATTTATTGTACATAGTATGTACATAGTGAAATAAAAACAAATAAAATATCATCGATCCAAGACGCTCGCGGGCCGCATCAAAACGCCTTATGGGCCGCGGGTTGCCGACCGGTGGTCTAGAATAGCGTTAATTATATATTCGCTTTGCATGTGTCAGGGCATTTTTTGGAGAAGGTACCATTAAATTGGGGTTCAGAGGATACGGTTCGTCCGCAACGAATACATTTTTCGTTTTTCTATACTTTTGTGGACCCAATTTTCAAGACGCTGGCAGATTCAGCTTATTTTATAAAAGACATGTCCAAACTGTGAAGCAATGAAAATACGGTTGTCATTGATTATTCCATAGTCGTCCACATCAACAACTATAAATTTACCATCAGTATTAAAGTAAAGATGTCACGCACTCTTTCGAAAGTTGATGTTTTGTTTCTCAATTTTTTTAGTGATTATCTCTAATAAATAGTCAAAATACTAATAAATACTTATTTTTGTAAAACTAAAGAATTTCTTTTCATCTCCTCTTAATTCATCTAAAACGTGTTGAGTTTCCTTTTTTGATTAATAGGATGAACCCAAGCGATCTGGCCCGAGCGATCTGGCCTTTCCTCTTCTAAACATAACAAATAATAATAAACAATCACAAACACTTGTTCATCACTCGCCATATTGACTCAGAATGAAAGACATTCATAGACAGTCACAGGAAGTCTAAAGCAAAATATTTTGACACTGATATTTTTTACTCCAGTTAATTTTTCGCTGACGTTTTGTCAACTCTGGTGTGCGCCCAGCCTCAGCATTCCTCTCAGGAGATTCTGCTGCCTCATGTCCTTCCCTTCCTTGAACGGCTACTGGAGTACATTTTGGAATTTAAGATAATACTGAAAAATACCGCATGAGTTTCCATGGACTGTCTCCGTGCAGTTGACATCCTTACTTGGCCCATAGGGTCTCAAGACATGTTGCCAATTGACCATCTAAGTGTAAGAGCGATCTGAGCGGCATTTACAACAACTATGGGAGGATCTTTCGCAAAATAGCAAGTAGAGATCTGCATGATTCCATACCAGGCCATATCGCATCTTGTATCTCCGCTAGGGACGCTATGACATAGTAGTAAAGCAACTATTGATCTGTAGTGCTGCAGTGAATAAAAGGTCAATTTCCTCTGACATTACAATCAGTTATCTATATCATCATTTTCATTGTTTACCAACTATCGTTCTATTTCGACTGATGCTTCTAGGTGCCCTAAAGTTTTTGGCAATGAGGGTATATTTGTCCCTTATCACATCCAGTATTTATTTTGCTAATTCCATTTATTTATTGTAAAATAGAACTGAGCATGAAGCAATTGTAGAGGAGACGTGAAATCAATTTTGATGGATTGGAGGGCTGTTGAGTTCGAAAGAAACATTCTCATATTTTAAGTGAGATTGAAAACTTAAAGAAGTCTAACATTTTATAAATTAAACTTTTGAATAATTTATCTTTACAACGGGTATTTAAAATGAGCTATATTGATTTTGCTACTGATTAGAAAACAGCAGAAACAAATCTCAAGATGTCTTTTCCATACTTTTATCAAATAGTGAAAAACAATATTTAAATATAATTGTGAACATAATCATTGCCTCTTTGTTTTAAAACAAATTGATGAAAATTGATTAAATTTAATTTTATGAGGTTTTCCAAAAACTTTCACTCAATTCCATGATAAGAACTTTCAGAATCTTTATAGTCCTAATGTGACTGTGGACGAAGTTACTGCAAACAATCGTCTGCAGACGATTCCTTAATAATAGGACACGAAAGGCCTCGTCTATTTCTCTTTTAACGATGTGGGAAAAACCCCAGAGTCTCGTTTATCTTTATTTTAGAGCCACAAAAATGAATAAAATGGGAAAAATCATCTTATTAAAATCGATAAAAATTTCATTCGATTATTTAAAAAAAAAATCATTTAATATTTGTATTAAGTTCCATCAATGATTCCTTTAGAATGAATTGAATTTTAAATTTATTAGAAAGACAGTTTTTCTTTTGCACCGCTTATTTTACCTTAACAGCCAGTATCTGATTATAACTGTAAAAAAGGAGATAGTAACATTAGTAGAACTAAAATACAAAAGCAAATTGTATTTATTCACACAAAAGAAAACATTCCAATTCAGCTAGATTTTCAGTGAATAGAAAGTAGAATTGAAAACAATCAAAACGAAAATGTTGTATTAACTGTAAATTTTCTGTTTTAATTATAAAGTTACTATCTGTTAAATAAACAATATTTATTATCAGTATAACCGTTAATTTTTAAAAAAAAATATTTAATCTCACAAAATTTGAAAAAAAATTTTTTTTTTTGATCTAGTGAAAAATATTTTAGATACAAATCATTATTTTATAATTTTTTTTATCATTTCAGTCCTTTGTCAAGTTTTGTTCAGTTGAAAATACCGAGTAATACCTCGAAAACACCAAAAACATTGATTGTTTTTGAATTTTAATGTAATTAATCACAAAATATCTTAAAAATTAAAAACAAGAAAATAGAACTCCCAGATAGTTAATAAGTTCATATTTAAAATTTTAGAATTTTAGGTGCATTGGAAAAAGAAATAAATAAAAGAAATAAAAGGTTTGTTTGAGTCAGGACTTTAAGCAAATGACATTAATCGTTTAAGCTAATCCATTTGCTAAAATCTGCCAAATAATTATATTTTGGAGACGAAATATTCGTCGGATATTTTTTTGTATTTTTTTTTCTTTTGTGGAAAATTTATGAGTTTATCTTGGCTGAGATTATCTCTCAACAGATACATTTATTATTACCACGATTGTTTTCCTTGGTAGATCAATGTTGTTAAAAAATTAAAAAAAGGTAAAAAAAAAAAATCTAAAAAAGTTTCTTTAGAGTTCAGTTTACTTTATCTTCGGTTTTGTTGAAATATTTGTTAACTCGTATAGTTTACATATAAAAGTATAATATCGTTAAAAGAAGTTAACTATTGAATGTTAGTATAATTAGTATTCTGAATCAGCTGCTGTTCTTATTTGTTACTATTTAATCTTACGATAACTTCTCTAGTTTTATATTCAGTATTGTACGATTATTTTATGTATTTCTTCTTTTCTATGCAAAAATATTTAGATTCTTTGTTAGTGGACTGCAGGTCCCAAGATCAATACCGGCAAAGGACGTGAATTTTTGCAGCAGTTGTTTTCTATACAGACAGAGCAAAACCAGATTACCTTAATCCTTTGTCAAATGGATACCAGCTTTCATTTCTTGCGATATTTTCCTTTGAAAAATGAAAATATATTAGTAAAAATGTTCTCGTGATATGTGTTCTTAGCAAGTTGTAAGCACTTAAAAAGAAAAAAGAAATTTTCGTAGTTCTTTCATATAAAATGACACCTTATCGTTTTATCTTCTATTCCTTCGGCTGATAATCTTGGGATCATCTACCTCCTTTGTCTATCCATCCCTGTGAATTACCCAAACAGAAATAACTTTTTCATAAATTAATTTTAAGGAAGATTTTATTAAGTTGATCATTAAATGCTGTTTTTGAAGAAAAAGTTCTACCATTTAATTATTACTAATGATTTTAGTAATTATATATGCTTCAAACATGAAGGTTTATTTCATGGATATATTTTTAAGGAATTGACTTTTTCGCATTTATCGATCCAGATAAAGTTGACTAAAAAATTCTCCAAATATTTAAATACTACGAATGAATATTTTCTGGTACAATATGCGGCGTAGATATTTTAAATGAATTCAATTTGAATTAAAAAGGATTGAATAAATAATATCTGCGCTCCAACCAACACTACCGTTTCTGTTAAGAAAGAAAGCGTTTGAGTAGCAAATTGTATGGAGTCGTTTTTTCTTGTGTTTATGGGAAAGTTGTAAATTGATTTATTCATAAATACTCAGTCTCTCAACTTGACTAATTTCCTGTTCTCCGCTACTTTCAACTCCTTTTGTTTCCGGTGATAAAACAGACAGAATAGAAGCTATTTTGTCGTAATCACAAAACAACAACAGGTCAACACAGTGATCTCTGGATCCTTAATTACTTCTGCTAGTTTTGTGTTTTTCTTTTCATATTATAAGAATCAATTAAAAGTTCTGTACATATACGAACAGATAGAGGACAAGGCTGATTTCTATATTTTTACCAAAAGATGGAAGATGGATGGTCATATCTTTTCCTCTAGAAATAACATCCAAGCGAAGTTTCGTTTTAACAGTTTACTCTCAGCAATTAATGAAATAAGATCTATAAGCTCTAGAATAACTTAGACGAGTCCTTTGGAAACGAATATGTTATTTATTCAAGCATGTTATTTCTGAAAATTTTAAGTTGTCTCCTCAACTATAAGTACGAAGTATTTTAGTTTTATTGTGTCTTTAAACAGTTTTAATTTGAAATCTAAATGAAATCTGTATTTCTGATGATAAATTTACTTCTATTGCTTAGATTTTAAATACTATTCATAATCTTTGTACTGATTACCATTTTCTGATAATGCACTGAAAAATGCTCAAATATGTTAAATATAAATTCAAAGATGTAATCAATGACATTTGATCTTTACAAACTCATTTCCATTATTTAGAAAAGAATTTCATTGACGGATTCAATTTCTTAAATCTTTATATATATTTCGTTTCGCAAATAAGGTGTTGGAGTTTAATATTCTGAATAAGTCCGCCAACAAAAATAGTTCCATTTCAAAGCTTTTATTACAGTAGTTACCCATAGATTCATTTGCATCGTATTTTGTTCGAATTTTTATCAATCAATGCTCAATCAATTTGTCTATTGTGATTAATTATGCAATTAAATATTAATTGTTTAACCATCTACTTCATTATATTCAAATAAACAAATACTATTAAAATTTCAAAATAACGTCTACTTGAATTCCACTCTTAGCGAAAGATTTCTTCATGGGATTTTAGAAACACAATTACCTTCAAATTTCCTTTTTACTTTAGATTCATTTAAATAATCACAATTTTCCCTCAGAAATTTCTGAAAAACTTTCAACGATCGAAATTTATTCATATTTTCACTTAGGAAGATAAAAATAATTACAGTATTTTTTTATACAGAAGTAATTTTAACTCCATAAATTAAACTATCAATCTAGTTTCAATTTCGTAATTTTCGATCATAGACATACGAACTGATAGATGACATAGATGGTTTAAAATTATACATGTTTTATCAGAATATATTAGCAAATTATTAATCTAAATCAACAAGAATGCTATTTTTTAATACTTTAGGCCTATTCAAACGTTTCCCGATGCCTTTAATGACAATTATTTTTTGGAACCTATCTTCCAAAAGATGGAAAACGGATAGTCACATTTATTCCTCTACAAATAATTTCCAAGCTTAGATTCGTTCTAACAGTTTACTTTCAGCGATTAATAAAATAAGATTTATAATTTCTAGAATAACTTAGAAGAGTCCTTTGTAAGCAATGTGGTATTTATTCAAGCAGGAAAAATATGTATCTGATAATTTTTAAGTTGTCTCCTTAAATATATTTCAGTGTTAAATCTGTTATTGTTATTATCTCTTGAAGAAGTTTTAATTTGAAATATAAATTATATCTGTCTTTCCGATGATAAATTTACCCGCGCGACCTTGAATTCATAACATTTTAAATTTATTATTACTTTTTGTACTAATTACCATTTTCTCATGATGCACTCAAAAATCCTCAAACATTTTAAATAATTTAAATAATTTTATTTTTAATTAAAAATGTATCAGTGACATTTGAGCTCCGAAAACTTATTTTCTTCATTTAGAAAAATAATTTTAATGGCAGTCAGTTTTCTAAATCTAATCTAAGAATTTGATATTTATTTATTTCATTTCAAAAACAACGTGATAATATTCTGAATACAGGCTGAGTAAGACCGCTAACAAAATAGTTCGAGTTCAAAGCTTTTATTACAGCTGTTACCTGTGGATTTTTTTGCCTCTTATTTTTGTTTGAATTTTTATCAATCTATGGTCAATCAAATTATTGTCTATTGCTATTCATTATTTAATGAAGTATTGAATTTATTTATTTGCAATTATAAGATAAGAATTCTAGGACTTTTTATAAGTTAGGATGCAGAGGATATGTGACGTCGTTTAAGTAACTCATCTGCGGGAATGTAGCGAAAGGAAGTTAGATAAAACATTTATTTTATAAGTATTGTAACGGCGATGTATGAAGATAAGATTGTTCGTAGCTCCTAACGTAAGAAAATTTCAGGTATTATTAAAAAAAAAGGAATATAAATGATATCTGGGTTTATTTGTTGCGATTTTATATTTGTGACACTTTTGCTTCTCAATAATTCTTATATTACTAATCTCCCACAAAACCTATGAATGTCTTTTTGATCTAAATGTGGACTTAATAATAGAAAAACCACAAAATGAGATTTGATTGTCAAACACAGAAAAGAAAAAGTTCTCTTCCGATTCTAAAGTATTCGTATCTGTTCCTTTGCTTTCTTTTATTACTTGTCATGTGTAATTTTAACATTTAAACTTTAAAAATGAAATTTGAAAAAATATTTCGTTATTTTTGAAACAATGGCTTTGAATTATTTATATTACTAAAACATTTTGATAATTTAAAGAAAGTTTTGATAATTTTAACTGATAAAAATCACGTCATTGATTCTGGAAAGTTTCAAACAATGATTTATCATCAAATATTGAGAGTA
The DNA here is from genome assembly GCA_023159025.1 of Thereuonema tuberculata. Classification (NCBI taxonomy): domain Eukaryota; kingdom Metazoa; phylum Arthropoda; class Chilopoda; order Scutigeromorpha; family Scutigeridae; genus Thereuonema; species Thereuonema tuberculata. Next base: position 10,591 of record JAFIDM010019370.1, read on the forward strand.
TTATTCATTTTATCAATGAATTAAAAATATAGTTATGTACAGTTGATAACGATCAACCTTCGTTTTTGGCTAAAAACCAAATAATAACATAATGATTGGATAAAGACGATTTAACTTACAAAAAGATTACAATAATTTTTTTCTAAATACCATAAAAATTATTAACTTTTAGAATCTAATTTTAATCAACGAATTAAATGATTAAATGATTAATGCCCTTTCAAATGAAATTTTTTAGTGAAACTGTGGTTAAAATCAAGAAAGGGTTACTACCAAACCACAGTGCAATCCCCGTCATGAAATGAAATTATAGAACATTTTCTTCAAACAGATTTTTGACTTACAATGGAAACAATTGAAGCATTGCTATTGTAAAGAAACAATCACCAGAAGTCATCGGAAACAATTGCTCCGTGCATTATATAGTTGACACGTGATTGGACTGTTGGATTCTGTGAAACCAAGGAGATGCAAGAAAAAAAGCGAAAGCCGTTGGAATAAAAAGATGGCGATAATCAAGTGAAATACAATTCTCTAAAATAGTATTTGGAGACAGGTTCAATCGAATATCTGAACATTAAGAGTTGATTTTAAGCTATGATTAATAAGAAGAATTCAAAGAGATAAATTTATTAATCATAATGTATTATATGTTTCAGCAAATAAGTAGAGACGTTACATCATTCGATGAGCAGCGATTGGAACGACGCCATTTTGTTAGTGATACAATATGTTTAGAAGATTATTCACAACGACGAGATCCAATGGGTATATATGCAAAGTAAGGTCATATTTAAACACCGCATTGAAGGCTGCAAGTAAGTCATATTTTTCTTGTTGATACACAGGACATATTTGTATAAATCACGAACAAAGAAGACATAGTTAAAGTTCTTAAAGAGGATACAAGTAGACAATTTAACTATTCAAGATAAGTGAAGACTTTTACTTCGTGAATATTGATTTGCTAATTTCACAAGAACATTTAATAATCGTAAAGTACATCGATTTACATGCAGTGAAAGGCATTATCGCATTAAGAGAGACTTTTAAGCTAAAGCGATTACGTTAATTGTAAAAGAGTAGTAAACCATTTCTAGGAAGAAGAAATATACATGTAACTAGTGTATAGCATTTAATCAAAGAATTAAAAGTATTTAATTCTAGTTTACTTGTTTATGCTCATTGAACCATTACCTTTAATTGACAGTATTTCTTACTAGGATAGGATTTGAAATAAAACAATTTTACATCCACCTACACCTATTCGTTTAACTTCATCTGCTATTTTATTTAAACGCTCTGCTAAAGTTATTTTCTAAATGTGAGCAAGTTTATTCCACA
>JAFIDM010019371.1:1639-11934 GCA_023159025.1 Thereuonema tuberculata
TTTTTTTTTTGAGAGTACCATTCATTTCTCAAAACTGATTTTTTTTGTGATGAAACTTTACTATTTGTAAATCACTTTCTAATTTTTTCAAGGATTTTCAGATGGGGGCAAGTATCCAAATTTTTTTTTAGAAATTTAACCAAAAAAACATTAAACTACAAACTTTTTTTTGGCCAATTCTTTCACGATTTTTTTTGATAAGAACAATTCATTTCTCAAAACTGATTTTTTTTGTGAGGAAACTTTACTATTTGTAAATCACTTTCTAATTTTTTCAATGATTTTCAGATGGGGGCAAGTGTCCAAATTTTTTTTTTGAAATTTAACCAAAAAAAAAAATTAATCTATAAAATTTTTTATGGTCAATTCTTTCATGATTTTTTTTTTTTGTAAGAACAATTCATTTCTCAAAACTGATTTTTTTTGTGATGAAACTTTACTATTTGTAAATCACTTCCTAATTTTTTCAAGGATTTTCAGAGTAGAGCAAGTGTCCAAATTTTTATTTTAAATTAACCAAAAAAAAAAACAAAAAAAATTATAAAACAATTAAAAAAAAATTTATACGGCCAATTCTTTTATGTTTTCATAAACTACATGTCACAACGCATATTCAGGGAAAAAATTGTCATCCTACTTGTTTCCATTTAAAAACTGCAGCCTATTTTCAAATTTTCACAATTCGCTTTGAAGTACCAAATTGCATCAAACTTTCTGCTATTATTACCAACAGAATGTATATAAAGCAATAAAAATTGGCAAAAGTTCATGAAATTAAGTATAATAGCAGTACACAAAATCTCAGTTCTCAACTAGGTAGTGGGTGACATGGCCTGGATGACTTGACATGGAATAACCCCGTAGTCTTCTCCCTCACCCGGCTAATCACCCATCCAACCTTCAGCCTACCCTTCTCCAGAGCTCGATTCGCCAATTCTGTAGGTAAAACTACCACAGCTGTTTGCATACCTCCATAAGCTTTGCGCACTTATTTCACCACTGAATTATCAATATATTGTGCTCCATCGATCTAAGTCCGGATAGCCAGGCCAATATCTGCCCCAACTGTTAGTTCGTCAAGATCTTTCAGTTCAAGCACGGTAGTTTGTATTCTATAATCTACATCAGCCTTCTGTTTCAGCTTTCCTTCTATAGTTTGACGAAGCTGACTTATTTTTTGTTTGGCCTTGGGGTCAAGTTGAATCAATAAATGGCCCACAGTACTCTTCCGTATTTTCCTGACGCATGAAAGAGCTCTTCCAACTCTGGATCACTCTTTAATGAATGCAAAATATCAGCGTATGAAGCACCTTCTTTTGCTTTCACAATTATTGTGTCTGAATGAAGTCTGGGAGGTCTCTGCTTCTTCCTGATCTTTTTCCATTCTTCAGATGGACCAACTGGGACCTTCGGTATCTCTGCTTCAACACCTTCCTAGTTCTTGATCTCAGTGTCAGAATTCTTTGTCGTTTTTTCAGTCTTGCTTTCCTTGCAAGGTGAAAAATCACTAATCTTCCTCTTTGACTGTTCTTCAAGTCCAGATTCCAGGAATATAATTGGTTTCGTCAGCGTCTTTAGTCCAGGAGATGTTTGAATCTCATTCTCCTGTAAGGGGCGAAATGACGTTTGAGACTTCATTCTCTCGCATGGGGCGAGGTGACGTTTGGGTCTCACTCTCCTGCAAGGGGCAAGATGACACTCCAGATACACTTCCACTGCCTTCTTCATCCTGGTCTGCCACTTTGTCAAAGCATAACCAAATCAATTTCACAAGCCTTTTGATCTCGTGATACACATTATTTCTGGGCTTAACATACTGTAATAGTTCGTCAATCTTATTCCCAAGTTGTTCCAGTGCTTGACTCCTTTTGTTGCTTGTCATATTAGATGCATCAGTGGCCAAGTTCACCACCACTCAAGCACTGCGGTCGCTGGATAACGACGTCCCGGAGCCCGCTTGCTCACTTCCGATGAACACCGGTACTGGGGATCCGAACCCATGCACCATAAGTTTAGTATTTGCTGAACTAGCCATATTTAGTTTATATTCGGGGTTCCTTCCCCTAGGCTGTTTGGCCCGCGGGAGGTATTTTATTTCCCTCCTACCCTGCATATCTGCCGAGCATTCCCCAATCTGCCACCTGGGGACGCATCATGTATGGGTTACAGACTCCCAACATGGTATATGTATGTATGTATGTAATGTATGTATTTTTGTATGTATATATGTATGTATGTAATGTATGTATGCATGGATGGATGGATGGATGGATGGAAGGATGGAAGGAATAAGATTTATATTTGATACAAGTTTGTCCTTTTTATTATTTTACGAAAATAAAGTATTAAATATAGACCTTTTAAAGAAAAGTAAACACAAAAGAACCTAATCACTAAATATTTATAGAATTTAAAAAAAAAAAAATCTATTGTGGAAACAAAATTTAATTAAGTTTTTCTGAAGTAATATCAAATTTGTGCATTTTATAGATTTTTCTTCCCTTTTCATATTACATTAATGCACGTTAAACCTTCTTTATTAATATCAAATTAATTAGTTTTAATAGTTACGGAGAAAGAACTTGGAGGACATAATAAAAGAAATTTACAAGAGGATTCTAGTAAATTAATAAATGAAAAAATGAATTTATAAAAAGTAAATCAAAATTGCAAGTGTTAATACTATTTTTAATGGGATTGATTTTTGTAATTATTAAATTCATATCCACTTCCTTTGCTTTCTGAGAAGATATGCTTAGTTGTACTTACAGTAGCACCTCGATTATCCGACACTCTTTTAACCGGACCATCGTTTAACCGATTAAAATTCCGCATAAGAGAGAGCATAAGAAGGACGGAGGGGAAGAAGTTGTTTCTTTACCAAAAAAAATTAAGGAAACCAACGTCGGTTAAACGAGGGTCCGATTAAAACAGTGTCGGATAATCGAGGTGCTACTGTACAAGAAAAATCTGTTTTTCACAACTTCAACAGTTTGTAAGGATATTTTGACATTAGAAACAAATCTCAGAAAGATTTAACATCTATCCTGAGTAGTCGTTGTTGAATTTGTTGTAGATATGCATAGGATGTAATAAAAAGATGTCTCTTTCAAATAAAAGATCAGAATCAACAAAGCTCCTCATCATTGGATTGGGTCATTTGTCTTATAGAAACTGAGATACCTGCTCAGTATAAACATTAAGTGTATCTCAATTTGAAACTTTTAAAAGGACATCCTTATTTAAACTACAACCAAAAACAACCACATTTTCAATAAATTTCAAGGAACGTTTTCATGTTGAACTACGAATAAAATTAATTTTCATCAAATTATTGGATTGGTGTTAGAGAACTATTTGTTGTTTTTTTTTGTATTAAATTTACACTTTTTTTAAAAAAAAGTCATTCAATATATTCTGTAGATGTAAAGTTGACATTTACCCACATTTTGAAGAGTATTATAAATCTTCCACCTTTAGAAAATTTTAGGAAAGCTAGAAATTTCAGATGAAAACTTTATTATTTAGTATCACATGATACAAATACCACCAAGCAGATAAATACATAACAAAACAATTGTTTTGATTTTATTTTCCTATTTGTTTTATTTAAATTAAACTTCAATTCAATTTTTTTTTTCTTAAATTTCTTTCTTAAAAAATAAATTTAGTTAGATTTACTTCAATATACCAATTAAAAAATATTTTTTCATCGGATATTATAAATTTTAACACATAATGAAAAGATATGAAATGAAGACCATTAAAGCATATCAATATATCAATATTTTTCAATTAAAATGATATCAGATAAAAAGACTAGAAGAATAGAGAAAAAGTGGAATGAACAGTGAAACAAATTAATCTCAAGTAAGAAATAATTAAACATATTTCATTATATTATTTTTGTATTGTATTTATTATTATTTTCCTTAATCAAGGGGCGCTTTTTTTTCTTTCATAAAGTCATAAAATAATGTAGGTTAGAAGAAAATTCAAGTCAATATTTTTCCCCATTGCTTTCTAAATCCTCGTATATATGTTACCGTTAAAGCTCGAAAGCCGTTAATGTGCTTATTACCTAAATATCTGATTTGCTCCGTTAATGTGCGGAATCAAGAGTTTTCCGCACCTTACCTAGGTAATGTGCACATTAACGGCTTCCATATCGTTAAAGTTCAAAAGTTTGTTTCTCTCATTTCCTTTCGCTACACCTTCCCCCTCTCCCTCCACTTTTAGTTTGGTTTCGCAAGTTTGTTTCTGCAAGCAAGCACCGAATTGGTGAGTAAAATGAAGAAAAGATTCTTCGCAAACCTCTTTAGCGAAGATTCAAAATATAATAGTGTTTTAATGACAAAATGAAAGTATGATTCCATAATTGAAGATGTAAAGCGAATAAAAGTTTCCAAGAAGAAAGAATCATCTCGAGATTATCGAATAATTCATATATCGATTATCGAAATAAATCACAGTATGATGTGTTGACTGTACAAGGCTATGAAAAACTCATTGAGCCGTTGTCAGATATGCGAGAAAGTGTAAAAAAGTTTGTCCCTGCCGAAGAATTGTTTGAAATATTGTATTCTACTCATTTGTCAATTGGCCACGGTGGAAGAGATAGAATGATCAAGTAATGAAATACAGTTAAGAAAAACATAACCCAAGCCCAAATAAAATTTTTTGGATTTATGTGAACTTTGTCAACAAAAACAAAAAGTGCGAAAATAGACATTGTTGTAAAGCCGATTATTTAATCGCACTTCAATAGCAGATGCCAGGTGGATCTCGTCGATTACCAATCTCAACCATTTTTTGGAAGTTTAAGTTTCATCTCGTATACGAAGACCACTTAACAAAATTTGTTGTATTGAAGCCGCTCACATCAAAACGGGCTGATGAAGTATCCTGTAACTTGATTCATATTTTTCTCCGATTTGGCGCTCCAAGTATTTTGCATTATGATAACGGACGCGAATTTTGTAATAAAATCTTAGAAAGTGTAACACATTTGTGGCAAGAAATCAAAATGGTTAATGGCAAACCTAGTCACAGCCAAAGTCAAGGAAGCGCAGAACAAGCGAATCAAGACATTGAAAACATGCTCACTACATGAATGGCTGATCACCAACTAACAAGTGGAGTGAGGGCGTACGATTTGCACAATTCATGAAGAGTCGTGTATATCATTCTGCAATTAAAAAAAGTCCATACGAGGCCATGTTCAGTTGTCCTGCAAAATTGGAATTGTCTTCTTCTATTATACCACAAAGTGTATTACATTCGATAAATACTGAAAAGATCTTGAAAAATTAGGAGATTCACAAGAGACTGTGATTATGCGATCACAGTCACATCTTCCTTAAGAGGACATTCCGTTATCCCCTTTTCTACAGAATCACCTATAGAAATACAAGAATTTATCGATAATAATCTTAAACTGCCTTCTGCACCGTTGATTGAGGATGCAGTTATGAAGAATATTCAGTTACCCTGCATCTCCAAAGAATCACCTCTGCATGTTGAAGAAGTCATCACTGAGTTATCCTCAACTTCAGCAGAATCGCCATCACAGAGCCTGTAAAGAGGACTATACAAGACATGGTCTGTATTGTTTGCTCAAAAGCAGCATCAGGTGCTCACAAGTGTAAATCGTGTGATATGTTTGCTCACGTAATTTAAGGTGAAATAGATCCTAGAGGAAGGGTATGGTAAGAATGTATTGTGCAACATCTATAAAAAGAATATGGACCAGAAAATACAGCATTATAAAGCCAAGAAAGGTTTAGAAAAGCAACCAAAGAAAATGTTAGCAGTTTCTAATGCAAAGTACGCAATTTCGATGAAGGTGTCACTGTGAGAATTAAAGTACCCGAAGTGAACAGAGCAAAAACTGATGCTCGCTCGATTTTAGCTGTGGTTCTTTGTAAAACAGAGGATGGCTTTTAAAAACTTGGTACTAAAACGGGTATTTTAAAATCAATTGTGTGCCGAATCTGAATTCAGTGTTTGCAAAGAGAGATTTTTAACGAAAGAAGATGTCCCTGCCGTAAAAATATCTTTACGTCAAACAACAATAAAACAATCCCTTGGTACTGGACAGGGTTTCAGAAAATGTGACTGCAAATTTAAATGTACCACAAATAGATGTGCTTGTTGCAAAATCCAATTGCTATGTAATTCAAAGTGTCACCAATCATTCGATTGCATAATAAGTACTCGTAAGCATAATTTTTTTTAAACGTTTTGAAAATTCACTTCCTTAATTGTAATAATATTTTAAACCGTTTGATTCTTTCTATTAAAGTTTTTTAATTGATTGATGATTGATTCTATCAACTAATTTGTTGATTGTATTAACTTGATTCTTCAGATATCGAAAAATAATTATAATAATATTTTAAATCGTTTGATTCTTTCTATGATTGATGATTGATTCTATGAACTAATTGTTTGATTGTATTAACTTGATTCTTTAGATATCGAAAAATGAATAAATAACATTATGTTAACTTAAGCGTACAGAAACCTTGCTGTTATTCCAGCAAAGATGTAACGAGTGCATAGTAGCTAATGTGCAGATTATATAGGTAATTTGCAGATTACCTATTCTCCTCCCAACCAAAGTTCGACTGTGGACACCAGTTGGTGCAATAGTAGAATTTGAATCGATTGTATATGTCAGTGTTTATGGCGGGAAAGTGAACATTTCGGGGAAGTTCAAAGATTACGGATAAAACGATATTCCTTTTATTGAACTATTCTGATTTCTCATGAAATATAATTTCAAAAATGTATTTATTTTCATTCATTTGATTCAATATAGAATGTAATTCTTAAAAAAAATAATGGTAACCTAAAATTAAAATATAACTATAGTATATACCAATTGTTTGTTTCCTTTTGAATAGGAATTTAATTGAGACATATATTATTCATTAGTATTGGTATTTTAATAAATTACATTAGAAATTCTAAAATTGTATTTTATTTCTGAGAAGGTATTATCATTTAGATTAAGTTATTAGAGGATTCTAATGTGAAATTCATAACACATTGATATTTGAGAAATAAATAAATTATTATTTATTATTTAATTAAATTATTTACTTATTTGTTAGGTGAAAATGCACTAATTTTATTTAGAAAATAATTGATGACAGAATTGGAAGGTCTTTCAGTATTAATTGTTGGCCCTGAAAAGGGCCTTTTTTTTGGTGTGTCGAATTTTTCTGTAGTTTATAACTGATAAGATATAATTTTTATGATTCACGCAGCAGTTATTAAGAATAAAATGAATTTATGTTAATTTTTTGAAGTTCATTTTAATCTATGGATTGAAATGAAGATTCAAAAGTGGAAATAGATTCATCTGATTCAGAAGAACTGCTGTGTGAATCATAAGAATTACTTAACGAGATAATATTTACTGTTTCTTACCGGGTGTGTCGCCGGGAAATGGATGCCCGAATTCGGCTGCATTTTTCGCTTCACGGCGAATAGGTTTCACTGACGTTAATCCAATTCCTGTAGCAGCTAATGTACGCTCATTACAAAAGAAATTAATTTCTTTTCAAAAGAAAATTAATGCTCCTTTCGCTGATTTCTCCTTTTCGAAATATGAAGTAACGTTAGCAATAATTTGTTTTGTTTGGCTCCTGATAGGTTTGTCTCGCTTGAGAGTCGCCATTGTGAATAGTTTATCTCGACAAACTTCAGTCCTGGAATGATTAAGAGATCATGGGTGTTATTCAAGGTCAGGGTCATTCTTTCGCTGGGCGGGGAATAGGTAATGTGAGAAATCAAACAATTTTCCGGATCACCCTAGTTAATCTGCACATTACCTAGATAATCTGCAGAATAATTGATTTCTGCACTTTAGTGGTAACATATATAATAGGTAATTTATTAAGAAACTATTGAATAATACTTTCTATATACATTTATATTATTTATTTATTATCAAGTTCCTTCGTAATTTCGTCTTTGCTTGCTTTAATATTTTAAGTTATTTTGTTATTATAGAATAAAAAAATATCTAGCATAATAATAATAATTTTCGGAATATAAAAGTTTCAAGATTTGTTTTCACAAATAAAATATTAATAAAGTAAAGAATTAAAAATATAGAATTTAACTAAAGACAAATAAGACTTTAAATTGATAATAACAAAAATAAAATTACAAAATAATAAATAATAATATTTATAAAAAATAATAAAAAATAAAAATATGTTATAAATTAAAATAAAATTCACAAAGCAAAGAATTTGTCTTACAAACATAATAGAAATAAAGAAAAAATAGTTATTCAAGAAAATACAATTAAAAAAAAAATACTGCATTGACTTGATTCACACAGATGCAAATAAAACAGTAAAAATATTCACATGGTAGACATAAATTCTTAAAATATAGTAAAATACACACATTTAACTAACAACAAAATTTGCTGTAGGGCAGCAATTCATGGAGACAGAGGTTAGTTAAATACAGAGGGAGGGATTTGCATCAGCCATCGGCCATTTTCAAAATCTGGGTTCTGTCTTGTCTGTTTGCTTTCAGCCAGCTTTCACAAATATCGATCTAGAACTTCAATTCATCATGGAATTGCATTTTCTATAAACTTGGACTGTTTAATGATGAACTTTGATAAGTCATTTATATTAACAATGTTCAACAACAAAGATTAGGAAACGTAAATTTCATTATAATATCCCGGATGTGGATTCGTGGTGGATATTATAAACTGTTATATTCTTCAGTGTTTTCAAAAGAACTTTCCTTCCTAATTATTATCCAATTATAAAGAATACATAGTTATTTTTGGGAATTATATTAATCTTTTATCGAAGAAACTATGAACTCATTTGAAGACAACTCTACTATTAAAATGAATTTAAAAATGGATGAAAAACCATATCCATGCGAATTGTGCGACAAAAGTTTTGCGAAAATTAAATATTTGAGAGCCCACAGTAGATCACATTCAGATGAAAAGCCATTTAAATGTGAGTTTTGTGAAAAATGCTTTATCAGAAGAGACCATTTAAATAGTCACATTAGATCGCATACAGGTGAGAAACCTTTTAAGTGTAAATTTTGTGTGAAACGCTTTTCATGTAAAAGCAATTTAAATCAACACATTCGATTACATACAGGTGAAAAGCTATTGAAATGTGAGTTTTGTGAAAAATGCTTTATTCAAAGAGGTCATTTAAATAATCACATTAGATCACATACAGATGAAAAGCCATTTAAATGTGAATTTTGCGGGAAGAGCTTTAGAAATACAAGCAATTTAAATGAACACGTTCGATTACATACTGGTGAAAAGCCATTTAAATGTGAGTTTTGTGAAAAATGCTTTACCAGAAGAGACTATTTAAATAGTCACATTATATCGCATACAGGTGAGAAACCTTTTAAGTGTAAATTTTGTGAGAAGCGCTTTTCAGCTAAAATTACTTTAAAGCAACACATTCGATTACATACAGGTGAAAACCTATTGAAATGTGACTTTTGTGAAAAATGCTTTACTCGTAAAGGTAATTTAATTAAGCACATTAGATCACATACAGGTGAAAAGCCATTTAAATGTGAATTTTGTGGGAAGAGCTTTACAAATACAAGCCATTTAAATGAACACATTCGAACACATACAGGTGAAAAGCCATACAAATGTGATATTTGTGAAAAATGCTTTACCCTAAGCAGCCATTTAGTAAAGCATATTAGATTACATAACTTGTGAAATTTAAATGTGAATCAAGCAATTGAATTGATGACATTAGAACAAATCAACATTAGAAAACATTTAAATAAAAGTTTAACAAAGATTCATTTTCTGAAATAAGCTGTTTTAGTTTGGATGTTAAATCAAATACAACTCAACTAAAAATAAAAAATTATTTTTAAGTATGGGTTTTGTGAAAAAAAGCTCTGACAAACAACATGAGTATACATTTCCAATCATTTACAATTTAGAGTAAAATAAATAATAATCTTATTTTCACATATTACATTATAGCCATTTCAGAAAGACCTTTAAATATGAATGTATGAAAATAAATATAAAAAGAAGTTTGTTTCAAAGATTTAGCCACAGTAAATACCATGATCAACCCGCGTAATTCCATGTTTTCATAGTTGTATGACCTTAACTGATTTTTAACTATTATCCTCATTCTGTAAGTAATTTTAGCATTTGTTAACTATCTAATAAACACTTCATTCTTTCTTTGTTAATCCAGTGATTGTAAATAATTTCGCACGATATTATTTGGATTTTCTTAAAG
>JAFIDM010019613.1:0-28980 GCA_023159025.1 Thereuonema tuberculata
ACGAAGTAAAAAAAAAACAAAAAAATATATAGATTTGAGTAAAAAAGATCTTAATCAAAGACAATTAAAACTACCAATAACTTACTGAGAACATTGATGCCTTAATTTCTGAAGCATTGTCCTTTACAGCAAATTTGTACTGCAGTTTCTAGGTCAAATATTGTGATTTTGAAAAAAAAAATCTTACCAAAATTTGGACTTAAGAATTTGAATTTGGAATAAACGTCAATATTTTGCAAGGTGATAGCATCGGTCATTTTAAGCAATCGAGTATCATACTCTGAAAGGTTTCCGAGATAGATCTATTCGAATATACAGTTTCAAAACGAATGACAGCAAAGAGATACTACAAACTGCAAAATCATAAAGAATGTCATGAGGTAGAAAATTGCCAGTTGACACGATCAGATCCTAACCTCTTAACAAGGTTTCAATTTATTTTGAATGTATATTAAATGTATCTATATATTCATAATCCGTTCATTTGTCAATGTTTTTATGTTTTATTATCTTAATTTCCATTTTTCTGTTTGATTTATTTTAAGAGGGAGATCATAACCAATGTGGAAAAACTACGCCCATTTTCTCTCCTCGGCAAAGTGAAAGTAAAACTTTATGAAACGGCGTGAATAGCGAATCATCATATGATTTACAAAAGTTCTTGTTTTGATTGGATGATGAAAACTGAAACATTAAAAAAAAACGACGGGAAAAAGCCGAAGCATTGTACACACAGTCGGAGTTTTGTCACCTTAGGCAAAAGATGTAGAGAAGGCATATCGCAACCGAAGTATTGGAGAAGAAGAGGTTAATGGCGAAGAAGGAAGAGAAACAAGACACAGTCCTACACATGAGCAGGGATACACCGAAAGTGAGGCGAACTCAGACTTGAGAAAAAAGAGGATCGGAAAGTCTGTTTTTTCATAAAGCCGAAAATGATGGGACGACCGAGCGGACTCGGACGGTCAGCAGGCAAAATCCGAAGCACACTGACTTCGAATCGACCCGAGGGAACAAGGTAGGATGCTGCATGAAAACTGTAAGTAAAAGCCTTATTTTCTTGCCACAACTCGGTATCGAGGAAGTGTTATGAAAAAAAAGTCATTACGTTCGAACTGATCATAACCCGGAGGGAGAACAATGACTGTAAATCAGATATCAATACCCGAGTTCATTTGGCCGAATTCGTGCGAACCATCAATTGGAATAATGCCAGTTTCGACATATTACCATAGGGGAAACGCACTGCCACAAACCCGGAAAAGATAGGCGGAAGCAAGAGAAACATCTTAAAACGGAAATAGCTTTATCGAACCTCCAATTTCCGATCAAATAGATATGCTGCTATTTAGTGTATCCATAATTTTGTGGACAGTATCGACAAGGAGAGGGAGAAGAAAAACCAAGATACTGAACTGAAACTTATATCCATTGTGGAGACGAAATGTTTATCTTTTTGGTTTTTTTCTCTTCAAGTTAAAGTGAAAACTGTGTTTGTGTTTAACTTTGCAATGAAAAAAATTAACTATAAACCAAAACCGAGGAGAGAAACTCATTTTGTGAGGAAACTGTTAACAAACCCTTAACTGTGAAATGAAAGGGTGAGAACAGTAAAATCAACAACAACAAAGGGGAAAGAGACAATGCTTAGAACTGATTTCTCCGAGAAATTTCTGTGAGTTATCTTAAATTCTATTAACAGTGAATATGTGTGAAGATACGGCTGATGTGTGATTCTGGCTAGCGGAAAATACCATTAATAATAGGAACCATATTTTATTATTTGTTGCTATGCTGTTTTGGTTTTTTTTCCTCTAGTCAATAAATCATTCCTGATATATTTAAACTGATTACATTAACATGTGTTTTTTCTAGAAATAAGTTTGGTATTTTGCATATACATATTTAATTACATAAAGTAGAAATGTTCTTAAAAGTATACCACAGAATCATTAGTTGAATACATGTATTTTTGTTTTGTTAGGTAATATATAATTTTCCTGTCATAAGATTGGTTTTGAGAAGCACAGAATGGGGGTCCATTACCTAGAAAGTAGAAACCACTCTTTGCTCTGGCGTACGATTGGAGGGGAAAAATTACGAAAATTATATCAATCCCTTTTATGTACTTTTCATCTCATACTTGTTATTAATTTATTGTTGCGATGTACAGTAGGCTAGTGGTTATCTAGATTTCTTTCTCGAAGTCTGACGGAAAACATGTGCCCAGCATCCGTTTGACTAAGATCCACTAGGGAACAAATTCTTAATTGTACTACTGTGGATATATATTGTTTCTTTTGACACTAACGTCAGCGGAGTATAAGGGAAATCACGATACTAAAATTAACCCTCTCATCTCGAAAGACATCGTGTCAAGAAATGACATATAACTGAGCTTTCATCAGTGAGATTTTGGAACGGCCATTTCGTCCTTTTCGTGGACTCGTCAGTCAAACCCAGTTAACCAGATTTTACGCTCAGATACTGCAAAAGAGATAAGGGGGAGGACTCCTTTATCCGGCTGTGGTCCCTTCGGAAAAAAAAAAACATTTAAAAATAGAAACCACATACTGCTTTAATATTTATTGGCCAAGTTACACATTTCTTGGCCATAAAGTCTCAAAAATTCCACCGTCAACATTAATGCACAACAATATGAAATGTTGCTTGCCTGAGTTCATCGTGGCGTTCTTTTATGCTCGCAAAAGCATCGATTATGTGAATGAGCAATTCATCCCATTATTCACTCTACGTCTGTACACTTTATTCAATTCTATAAACAGAAATCCAAGGCGGTTAGGTATGGAGATCATAGTGCCGTACGATGGAAGAGAAGGAATACAATGGCCAGCAGGAGCAGTGACAATTGCAAACCAAATTTCAATTATCTCGGAAACCATTTGGAGTAGAACACTCGTTCATAGGAACTTTCTTCCTTAAAATGAGCGATACTATCACCTCCCCAAATTTTGACCTTTCCTCCTGAGACATCCTCTTTATAATTTTTATCTTTTATTTCGGTTTGTTTTCTTTTCTTTTCTTTTATTTCGGTCTGTATGTGTGTGTAACATTCATACAGCTTATCCTTCCGTTTCATCTCGGTGGGTTATCGCATGACGTTGTTTCCTGTAAGTTTGCCGCAGTAGATTCCTAACGGAAGTTGATGTGGGTTCCAGTCCGTGAAGTTTGCTGTTGTATCCCCTTTGCTATGTAGACGGTGCCTTGCCCGTTGTGATGTGCTATAGTCTTCATTATGTTTCTTATGTCGCGACTTTATTTTGCAGATTTCTATAACTTGATGATGTGAAGGATTGTATTTCGCTTTATTGTATCTGAAGATAGCTACGAGACTTAGTAGTTGAAATCGATCGTTTTCGTTTGTGTAGTAATTTTTTTAATTTTAAAGAATTCTTCTCGGGTTTCCAGCCAAGTAAGAATTACGGCGTGGTCCAAGCTTTCGGATGCCGTCATGGAGTCCTTCTTTAGAGAATGGGAAGCGAGATCACTATACGCTTTTTAAATCGTTTGAGCGCCGATCTCTGTTGGTGGATCAACAGGGTGGAGATGACGGCGTTGCTTTCGGACGAATGGTGGCAGCTGAAGGCATTCAAATATCCATCGGTGTGGGTTGGTTTGCGGTAGACACTATGACCTACTGTTTCGTCAAGTTTGCATCGGATGACAATGTCCAGAATAATTCTGGGCGAACACATAGCAATTTGTGGCAATATTGTTGGACAATATTGCCCCTTTTTATTGCTGACGACCGTTGTCAGTTCATATCACGCGCGAACATGTAGTTTTTCCGAAACGAATATTGCCCTGATAATGGATGGTTACGGCGCTTCTCACTAGGGATAGCTAGAGAGAGCGTGTTTCCGTACAGAATTGCTATAGTATTAAACGCCGTCCCTCTGTAGAAATCAATTACGATTATTTCATTATCAATTGACAAAATGTTGTTGTTGGAATTATCTGTTTTGGGCCGACCCATTTTACGATTTTACGCCTTGTTTCTCAAAAAAAAAAAATGGCCGGCGTGAGAGACTGAATTTCCGATTTTCAAAGTCCTGCCTTCCTTGACGTCACCATTGTCATGTGATTTCATCCGTTCATGTGATTGGCTCGCGTTCCAGCAATACGTTGCAACAACTAAAATTCTTTCTTTTTTTCTGACAATCGCCAATGGGCAATATTGGGCAATATTGTCCATTTTTATTGCTGCAAACGGTTGTCAGTAATCAAAATAAACAATATTGTCCCACAATATTGCCGCAAATTGCTACGTGTTCGCCCAGCATAAGAGGGGCGACATCTTTTTCCGTTTCCATTGTGAAGGTAATGCTGGTTGTCTACCTTTGTCGGGATGTCTACTATTTAAAAAGGCATGAACTCCATTTGGGACTCACGACCGTGCGGCCAAATGACGAAAGTGTCATCGATGTAACGGAAGAAGGCGGAAGGTTTGAGAAGTTTTCCATGAAGAAGTTAGTGATGACAGGGAAGAGTGGAGTACCCATCGCCACACCCTCAACTTGCTCAATGAACTGGCCGTTGTACATAAAGTAAGTATAGGTGAGGGCTTGCTTAAAAAGGGCAATAATGTCCGGAGGGAAATGGGAAATCAGTAAATGAAGGCAGCCACGAACAGGAACTGTGGGGAAAAGGGATACAACGTCAAAGCTGACAAGTAGATCTTCAACACTGAAGAGAGCCTATGAATCATAGTGAATCCTCAAAATGGTTATGGCACTTCCCTACCAGGGCTTGTAGCAATGTAGTGAGAATCTTGGGAAGTGACCCTAACAATACGTCTCAGTGGGATGTGATTTTTCTGAATTTTGTGAGTACGTAGAGGCGGGGTGAAACTCCTTCCTCACAATGATCTCACTTTGGATTCCCTGAAGATGGAGTCCATGACGGCGTCCGAAAGCTTGGACCACTCCATAATTCTTACTTGGCTGGAAACTCGAGAAGAATTCTTTAATCTTCGTCGCCAAGAAGGTTTCAAGTCTTAAAGATTTAGTATGTTCGAGTGTTCGTTCACATTGAATACAACGACATATCCGCACATTAAATTTCTTTTAATTGACAAAATCTATTTTCATCTTTATAGAGCTTTTCTTCAAGTTGGTCACACAGAAACTTCGAAATAAGGTCAAAAGGTTGACGTTTTATTATTTTGCATCAAATCCAACGATACGAAACGAATGAGATCAAGGAGGCCAGTATTGAAAGAATTGATAAATTAGAGGCCAAAATTATAACGAAAAATCAATAAATAAAACAATATGAAACTAAAAAATAGTACATACTACTGCTACTGACGTTTCAATAGCGCGACAGAACACCACACATTATAGAAATCATAGACATCGACATTATTAAAGAGGTTTATTCTTGTCATTTAAAAACAAGTAAAACTAATAAAATTAGTACTGGAAAGTAAATGGAAAGTTTTTAGCATCTTCCGTATTTTATAGATTTCTTCAATCGACTGCCATCTTTTCAAGCATTTAGAGCCTTCCCAACTGCCTACCAACCAAAAGCTTCCACAATCGGACCATTGTCAGCAAGCCATTGACTTATTTTGTCATGCTCCGATTATTTTTTTTAAAACGCAGTTATGATCCTTTATCTTTGTTACCATTGTATAAATACGAATGGTTTTTAGTTTGTTCAATTGCTTTGGGTTTGTTTAACCTTTTAGATATGTTGAAGTTCGAGAATTCTATTTTTCCAATTCACGTGTAAAATCAAAAATTTACATAGCTTTACTTTAAAATTTGCTATTTGTGGATCAAAATTTAAGATGTTACAGACGATTTCAAATTATTTTTAATAGCTGAAATTTTATAGTACATACTACAAAAAGTTAACTTAGTGGATGGATTCTCAAATATTTATGTTAAAAAATATAATTTTTATAATGATCATTCTGATAACTATTTAAAAAAAATGAAAACATCATATTTTGCAATTCTTTACAATTGTGATTTTTTTTAGGTTATTATTTATGAAAGACTCTAATCTACCTGATTGCAAAACTTCTAAGGAAGCTGATACAGCATATAAGTTAGCTCAGGAGATATTGAAAACTTCAAGCTGCAATTGTCCTCTAAAATGTGAAGATTCTAACTTCGAAATTTCCAGCACTTTCCTACCTTCTGACAAAACAACAACTTTGATTGAATTTGTTTTTGGTCCAAAGAAAGTACTCATTATCAAAGAATATCAAGACTACACCTTTTCTCATTTTGTTAATGACATTGGAGGCTGCCTTGGATTACTTCTCGGCATGTGTATGTTAACATTCATCGAGATATGTGAAGTCATAATTTCTTTTGGGCTACAGGTGAGTATTTCAATCAATAGTCAGCACATAAGATATATCAAAAACATTACACAGTATTCTAAGAAAAAACTGAATCTAAGAAAGTTGCAAAATTCAGAAATCCAATTGATAATTAAGGATGAAGAAATGTTGCAAAAGAAATTTAAGTCTTCCAAAAAAAAAAAGAATGCATCAGCTATTGCCAGAAAAAAGAGAAATACATAAACAGAACATACAAGGGTCCTTTTTAAAGTAAGGTCTTTTTTTCAATAAAACCAAAACTAGTAAAGACAGTATCAATTTTTTTTTTCATTTCCTTCCTGAAATATTAAGCTATTTTTCAACAGGATTTCCTGGTTTGTTTAAACACTTATCACAGCGTTCGGTCAGTTTTTGTATGCCGATGTCGTAGCAATCAGCCGCCTGTGAAGACAATTAGGATTGAATCGCTGTTTTTCCTTCTTCGTCTGTTTCAAACGTTTACCGCCGAGAAACTCTTTCAGGTAGCACATTTCTGAAAATTCCAATGACGAAATGGAAATTGTGCAACTCCTGTCTTCATGAATTTTGATATTTACTGCGCGTACCAAATCGTCTGTGATTACAGAAGGTCGGCCCGACCGTGTTTCATCATGAACATTTTCCTGCCCGTCTTTGAACAATCTCACCCATTTACACACTTTGCTGCACTCGTTGCATTCGGGCCTTACCCTTCGCATATTTGGCGATGAATGTTCGCTGCTATACATTCCTTGCTGTAAAAAATCGACTCTCAGGCCGTATTTCACTGTCGGCGAGCCGTTCTGTTGTCTTGAACATTTTAACCTCACAGTGTAACCGTACAACATAACGCTATGACATAAAATCGCATTAATTTGTTCACAAGGCATGTCGGCAGCAGCCGCGCATGCGCATATCAACAGGTTAACGAAATTTAGTGAGCTACAGCAAATCGGACCTTACTTAAAAAACAACTCTCATATAAGTACCAAATATTGCTCACTTAAAGATAATTGATAACCTTGAACTATGGTTAACAATGTAATGCTCTCATTTTTAGCAATATGTCTTAGCCAATATACAGAGTGATTATAGCTAAAGTTCAACTTTCAAAATGCTGTAAAAAAAGAACCAAAGCTCAGAATGACCTGAAAATTTGAACTAAATATACTCGAAGAAAGGGGAATTGGTATGGCATAAGAAAAAAAAATTGTTCCAAATTTTAGCAATAGATGGCGCTTTAAGCGTCATAACGTAAATGAATTCGGCTACAAGTAACATTTGAATCGCAATACGACGGCTATGGCGTGAGTTGCAGGTTTAACCAATTGCACTGTTCAGTGTGCATGACTGTATCGTGTTTTTACTGAAGAAATGACTTTCAAGTCATTCAACAGTTATAGTACTGATAGATTAAAGCCCATCCATCACGCCATCGTAGCACATCGGATGGGAAAAATCGGTTTTAGGATTCTGATACAAGTATCATATGCCTTATATTCCCGGTTTGTCTGTCTGTTTATGGACAAGTATTATTAAAATCTCATTAAATTATCATTAAGCACATCAATCAAAACAATTCCACCTTTTGCATTCGCAACAATCATATCTATAATATAGCTCAGCAACAATCACAACAATCATAATAATCGCAACAATTGCGCCTTTTGCATTCGCAGCAATCACTTTTATAATAATAAGGAAATTAAAGGAATAATTCAATATAAATTACGTAGAAAGAAGCGGTTGTGAAGCATTGTGATTAATTCACTAATCACTATCCGTAATTTATGTAATTGTTCTGAGGCCAACAACTGCATAAAAAGCAACAATGAAATTGAGTTTTCATTTTCGCGAGACTGATACTACCCATATCTGCACACTGTTGAAGCGTTGGAACGATGTAGTTGCGCAAAAGACTCTAATAGCGTTTATCTTTGATGGTACAGGTAACAGGACCCGCAGACCCATCTGTTCGAAAAAACGGCCCTACGATAAACGCTGGCGCCAACCCGCACCACAGAGTTACCTTTGCATAAAGAAGAGGTACTGGTTCATGTGCGAACGGATTTTCCATTCAGCAATTCTGAGTATTGACATTTCCTTGGAAATGGAAATGGGATTCGTCTGTCCACAAAACGTTTCAAGGCCATTCATTGTCCACTTGCATGCGAGCAAGAAATTCTAGACCAAACCTTTCCCTTAATGGCAGATCAGCAGGAAGCAACTCCTGAACATAAGTAATGTTGTATGGATACCAATGCTGGATGTTTCGTAAAATTTGATGCACCGTGCTCACAGGCATGTCCAAAGTTCGTTTGTACGTTTGCACACCACCCCTCGTCTCTTGCTGGACTGCTGTGGCCACATCTTCTACTGACATCGAAGCAATGGGTTTCCTTCCTCTGCCAGATTTTACTTCACAAAAACTTGTCTCTTCGAATTTCTTCATCATTTGCTCCAGACTCTTGGCAGACATCGGACCACAGCCTGTTTTTCACACCCTTTACTGTTCGGAGCTCTGAACTTCTTCAGAGCTACTGGCGCGCAGTCACCTTTCTTGTAAAAGAGCTTCAAAAGCAGAGCGCGATCCTTCATTGAGAGAGTCATGACGAGCTTCACAGAAGCAATATGAGGAAAACGCCATATACCCGCCATTTTTATAACAAATGCAATGTGTCGTGCACATGACACGTCCTATATTTTGCATATTATGACGATGAAAGCGCCAACTATTGCTAACATTTGGAACTATTTTTTTCTTCTCATGCCATACCATTTCCCATTTCTTCGAGTATTTTCAGTTCAAATTTCAGATCATTCTGAGCAGTTGTTCTTTTTTTTTGCAGCATGTTGAAAGTTGAACTTTAACTATAATCACTCTATACTTTAAAGTTGGATATGAGTGTTTGAATCAATCAAACGCAATAGAAACAGTAATAGATTTTAAAGTTTTTTAAAAAGAATTTCCAAGTAGCATAGTTAGAGTATTGAGCAGTAATTAACTGAAATATGCACTGAAACAAAGTTTGTTTGAATTAACCATGTGGATATATTTTGAGAGTCAAACTAGAAATGTTTATCAGAATAAGATAGTTCCACAATAGTTATAATTAATACGTTGATAAACTTTTTTAATTACCTCTAAACTTCTGAAATACACAATATTTCTCTTCCTTCAAAAGGAAGCTTCTTCAGGTTTTTTTTTTGAGGACAGGGCAAGAAACTTTTCTTTTTCCTTATAGAATCCGTGAAATATACAGTAAGAGTTTTACATCATATTAGGAAAACAATTACCGTAGATTATAATAACACCATTTATCACAGTGATTTTTGGAAAACAATTTGATGATAGTAACAGTATTTATCACATAATATTATTTCTGAAAACAATTAAATATTAGTAATACCATCTATCACATATTATTAATAGCATATATTGTTGGAAAACAATAAGATTATAGAACAGCATTTAAAAATAGTAATAATTATTGGTCTTTCATTTTATTATTATTATTAAAAATTAAATGTTCGTTACCAATTTCAATAACCTTAAAAATTTATTTATATTAAAATATGATAGTAATTTTATTAAATTACATTCATGATTTCATCATTAATGTTGCCTTATCATCTTCTATTTTGAAAAGAATACCCACTATAAGGTCGGCATTATGGCCTGTAACCCTACAGTGACCAGCCCAATCTGAAATATTGTGTCTATTGTTCTTGAAAGCACTGATATGTTCTAATACTCTTTCTCTTAATATTCTACCTGTGCGTCCATCGTAATTTTCATTATATTTTCTATATTCTAATTTATAAATTACATCCAGTTTATTAATTTTGTTAGTTTCATCACTTTTTTATATTTTTTATAAAATTATTTGCTTTATAATATACAATTCTAATTTTTTCTTTACTTATTTTTCTAATTGCTTTGTTGGTTTCTATTCTATATATTTAGCGGATTCTATGAGAAAAAAAAAGTTTCTTTTCCTTTCCTCAAAAAAAAATAGAAGCAGCTTCCTGTTGAAGGAAGAGAAATATTGTGTATTTTAGAAATTTAGAAGTAATTAAAGAAGTTTTATTTTTCATTTTTGAATTTGATGTTTTTGTAATTCATGGGTCATTGATTTGTATGTTTGTCCGTTTTGTATATTGTCCCATTTCTCTTAGCTAGATATGCTAGGCGGATTGGACTGATGAGAGGCCACATAGCCTTGAAACAGTACTGTCTCCGATTCCCAGCACAATAACAAAAATTAGCTCAGAAATTTGTGTTTTTGTTTAGTTATGTGCGTTCTTTGTTTTATTTTACTGTAAAATGTTTCTAATGCACGTTAAATTTCTTGTCCAATTAAAGAAGTTTATCAACGTATTAATAGAAATGTTTAATTTCTCTTGACGCATGATTTTAGTTTTTTTTGTTTTTCCAGTTATCACATTTCTCGTGTATCTACTTCAAACATATTTTGTACTTCAACCATGAGTATTATTTGCAAAGAAACCATGGAAAATTGGTCACTCGTCGTCATAAGTCTCGCACTGCTGTTATTGTCGCTAGTGGAGACTTAAAATAGGTCATCATTATCATCAGAATAAATAACTACCTGGTGTGGGCTCCAGCTTTCTTCACATATCAGCTAACTTATTTTGAGTTTTCTTATTTACTTACTTCGATGGTGGTGTCTTCTGAGCTTTCTTTTTCTAGTGATTCTTTAATGGAGAAGCAGAAACGAATGGATCTTTCCTCATCTTTGTTAATCTGGCAAAGAAGGAGATGGAAAAATTGTGTCCGGATGATATCGATTGAGGGTTGATATACGATGCTGCTCGACCTGTCCTTCATCTGCAATGGTTTGTTTAATGAATTGAAAATCAATTTCTGTGACTATGTTCGGATTATATGGCAAAATTTCAGTTGTTCTAAAGTCATTCATAGTCACTTGCATTTTGGCAGCTTTTATACAAGTCTTTCCCAAAAGCTGAGCAATTTGGAAGAATATGACTGATCCCAATGGATCTGATGACAGCCAGTTTTCTATCTCTTGGGCGTAATCAATCTTGATGGGCTTTATGAAAGATTTGTTCAAAGTTCCAACTGAATTGTGGAATGTGACGGAAGAAACAAAAACTATTAACGTGAGCATCGACATCAATGTTTCGTATGTTGCCATACGAAAAGGCCGTCAATGTCGTTTAGCCGTCTAAAATAAAAACTACGGGATCTGCCTTAGTAGGTTTTTGGTGAAGGAAATAAAATGCTTCAATAAATAAAATGGAAATAAAGTAGGCCACTCTTTATCCAGCCAGACGGATGGCATCTTGCTCTAAGGTTTGCGTTCATGTCTTTCTAGTTAACACAACCATTGGTGGGACGTAGATACCTGAAGCCGATATGCAAGTAACAATAGTTACTAGAGAATCCCTTTCGGCAGATGATAGTTTGGGAATCTCTCTTTTTTTTCACTTTCATAACAACTACTCTCTCACTCATTTCGTTGACATTTGTTACTAGGGCCTCATTAAGATTAAACAAACGAGCAGCAGAAAATAAAATGTTTCAATTTTAAATATAGAAAAATAGATCCAACATCTTCAGATGTGAACTCTTTGATTCTAGCAGAGGTTCCCTCCAAGATATCTTAGGATGCATAACCATTTACATTAATGTATAAGATTCATAATCATTTACGTTCTGCAGATTGATACTAATAGAAAACGGATGTTCTATGTTGTTTCGTATGGCAAGTTCAAAAGCTCTAACAGAAATGCCATTGTAATATTTTTCCAGTGTTAAGCAGTATTCATCTGACGTTCAATTTCTGGAGACAAGATAATTTTATATCCAAGAGACAAATCTAGAAGGTTTTAAATTTTATCAACTGGCTACAGATCCCATAATCATTAAGTGTAGATCTACGATCGTGAAATTCTTTGAAGGTTTTAAGAGATCATATTTTTTTTCGCAGCAAGCACTGCTCATATATATTGTCTTTGTCAACCTTAAAATTAAATTGCCCACATAAATAAATAACTTGGCCTACTTAAATGAATTAATTATAACTAAACAATTCTACAATTTAAGCACTCTAAGCCTTTAAATTACAAACAGCCAATTAATTCGATTAATAATTCTATCTTTTAAATTAATTCTCTAATAAATAAAACCTGCATTCAAGCAGTAACATTATCTGAATCTAAATATGTCTAGCATTTACAATAGCATATATAATATTCATTAGAATGCAACAATTTAACATTAAAGAATTCTTTTGACAGTTACTATTGCAGAAATTTGTCTGATGCGTTAATCGTTATACGGTATCGGACTTCGGTTAAATCCAATTCAAAATACTTCTTAGACTCGACTCGTCGGTCGCTGGGTAATGAAATATATGAATCCTTTCCTACCTTGTGAAGTGCTCAACAACGGGATTTCAAGGGATTCCAAACCCTCTAGCTTATGAATAGACTCGTTCACTATAATTGTGTCTGCACAATTTCAACGGACTGTGGCTTGGCTCATTGATTAGGCCTTCTTACCGCCGTTTGTCATATCACCCACGTGACCAGTTCAACAGACTTCTAACTTCTGCCCACCAGTTTTCTGCGCTACCGCAAAATGACGGAAAACGCCGTTCCATCATCCTAATTCCATCGTGGTATCTCTCGTCCGACGTGCTGTGGCAACTCTGCATCAATTTGATTTGCGCGGTATTTTTATTTCATCAGGTTAGCAGTGCCATCTGACGACCAATATCGGCAATAGTAGCGTCATACATTTAATGCCAACAAACAGGAAGAAAAAAAAATAAATATACAGAACTTTTTTATTCAAATTCCTACACAGAAGATGTGAAGTTTTCCCGGCAACTTTCTGACATATCAAAAGCTTTCACGGCAGCTTTGTTTTATTGCGTTAAACACAGATAGATGGAAGACTTGAAGGGCAGTTTTCTGATCTCTTGAGTTACTCACAGAGGGCTATACACACACAGAATTGGAAAGCTATCTTATATATAAAATCCATTTATAGCAGGCAAAAGTTAAGTTAACTTAAAACTAAAAGAGAAATAAGATTTTATTATATGTATATATGTATAAAATCAGAAAGTTGAATTTAAAATAATTTCTTTAAACATCAATTGTTCGATACAATTAATCAGATGAACATCCTTTATAAAGAAAAATTAACACATGTTTAATGTTGCGGAGTACACAACGAATTTAACTTAATTGACTGAAAAATTATATCTATATTAGACCATGGTCTTAAATCTAGCTTCGCAATAATACACACATCAATTGTTAACTCTGAACCACAAATATATCATTCTTTGTTTGAATTTGACCGTTGATACCTGCAGCAAACGAGTGGCTAAAAATATAAATATATAATAAAATTCACAATGAGATTAAACATGACAACAGATTATAATGGCAATAAAATAATATGCAATGGACTTGTTTAAGTCTTTCTTATTGTCCGTGTTATTTTTATTCTTTCTTATAATAGTCTAAAAGGAATTTGAGTTTCACTGAGTGTTATTTTTTATGTTAGTTCGCACGCACATAATGACTTCCACCTGAGCAATCGATAACTATCCTAGTCGAATAAATGTGCGAAAGAAGACGCACTAGTTAGTTTTTTATTTGTTTGTTTTTTTCCTACATTATAACATATTTCCATTCTTGTTCTTTGCAAGAATCCGACTTTCTCTCCCTCCGATGGTCACTATCGTTTCCCGAGTAGACTCCTTAACCTGATTCCAACCATATAATTTCTAGAATCGAATCACGCATATTACATGATTCAGGCTGTTTGTTGGGACTATTATGCATAGCCGACAGTTCAAGGAGGCGCAGATCGGTATTTTAACGGCCCTACTTTGATTCGGAACATCACTGGCCTCCGTTATAACGTTTGATTAACTGCACATCTTCTCCTGCCTTCCTTTACGAAAACTGGCTGTAAATTATGAAAAGTTCACTACTTACAATATCTATTAAGTCTGCTTTGGTTGTTCGCAGGATATCATAAAAGCATCCTGTAGAATGTCGTCCATTCTAGCCATTGTCCTGGGTCGGAGAAACCGAGGCATCCTCTGTCCTACATTGTGGAAGAGCTTCTTCTTTTTCTCTTCTCCGATAAAGTTGCAGTTTCTATCACCTCGCACCAAAACGAAAAGTTTCACTTTACATTGTCCAATGGCGGAGATCAAGATAGTCACATGGCTAGATTTCTCCCGCCAAAATCATAAAGTTTCGGTTCGTGGAGTCCCATTCAGAAAATGACCTTTGGGTCATGGGACCCTTCCGATTGAGTTGCGAATTCCGCGTGGGTGGCGTGGCCTCCCTTTGTCTTCTTTGAGTAGGCTTAAGTGTGCTATTATGATTAAATTAATTGATAAATAAATCGTTTGCAAGTGCGCAATCAATATTTAAAAGTAAGTAATCATAACAAAAGTTAAGTTAAATATGACTGCAGAGTGAGAATAAGTTTAGCCCTGACATTCTTAAATAAATAAACATTCTAATATCAAATGAATACTAAACATATTTATTAACAAGATATTGGGCCAATACTAATAATCATTACACAACACTTAATGATTAGAAAAATGTTTAACAAATAACTGTTGGATTAAATTCTGAAACTTTAAATTCAAATAAGCATTAAAATCAAGATCATATAATAAATACTATTTACTCTCGCAATGCTATTTTCAATCTAATAAGTGAAATCATAAAGTTTTAATAATGTTTGCATTAACATAGGATACAACTTATGTTCGATAGAACCTATCAAAATAGTATCTGGAATTATTTTATCCAGATATTTTATCTCTCACTCCAGTAAGAATTCTTTAAACAAAAATATTCACAATAATACTGAGTTTACTTCTTATTCATCTGGACTCTGAGAACATTATCCTTAAATTAGCTTTCAATATAAATCTGAATTTCTGAAATAAATCGATGACATATATTTGCATTTACATTAAGTTTTTCACTTAATCAAATTGGACTCTGTGATAATAATATCAATAAATTAACTTTATGTTTTAACCTAAACTTTCCAAAAATGAATCCATTAATATAATCACTAATCTATTGAGTGATAACATTAGCTTTTACGTTAAAAATTCCAACAAAATTAGTCGAGGTCTAATAGTTTTGTAATAATAGACAGCATGTAAGCATTTCGGAAAATATTTAAATAGCCATGTTGGACAACATTTTAAAATTAGAGATTTTAACCCAAGTTTAAAAAAGGTAACTGATAAAAAAAAATCAAGAGGGTGTTTTGCTCCTGAGCTTAGAGAAAAAATCGCAAAGTTGGTACTCTTTTCGAATCGCATAAATGAAATATTCAAAAATTATTACTTTGTCACTGCATATTTATTTAGTAAATTAAAGTTATCCTTTGCTTTAGTCACAGCTCTGTAAGCAGTAAATCTCACTTATAACAGGTAATAACCCAGGTAAACCCCAAATTTTCAAACTTAAAATTCAACATCGGCGGTCTGCCTCCAACTGAAAAGATTACTCGTCGGAACTTGCTCAAGACTGATCCTACATGGCAGACCGCGCGGTTGGCGTTGTCGCTATGACATCGGCCTCTCACCTCTGAGTACCGGTGTTCGGTTCACATGTGGGTTTCGTGATGGTGGACGATCGCGCTGGGTAGGTTTTCTCGGGGTTCTCCCGTTTCCCCTGCACTTCTCCCACCATACTTTCTCAGTCTCTCTCTCCATCTGTCCTTCTTTTCGTGGGTTAGTACAATAGATCCCCGGTCGCAGTG
The DNA here is from genome assembly GCA_023159025.1 of Thereuonema tuberculata. Taxonomy (NCBI): domain Eukaryota; kingdom Metazoa; phylum Arthropoda; class Chilopoda; order Scutigeromorpha; family Scutigeridae; genus Thereuonema; species Thereuonema tuberculata. Next base: position 16,149 of record JAFIDM010019613.1, read on the forward strand.
CTTGGCTTCTCTGCCACCCACAATCACTTCGTAAACATAAACATCCTACCTGGCAATAACTCTCTCAGTAGCATACAATAAGCTGGTGAGACGCCAGTCGCCTCACTGACAGCACCCATCATACAAAAAAGGAACTGATCTAAGTCAACATCCCAATTTTGATGCTTGTCTTCTAAATAACATTTGATCATCGATGTGACAGAGCCAATATAGCGCTCTGCGCATGGTAGGTAGAGACCATGACTAACGCCATAACTTTTGCAAAACTCTTTAAACACTGTCGATCTAAATTGAGAACAACTGTCATTAACTATGACACGTGGAAACCCGAAACGGAAAAATTCCTTTAAAAATTTCCTCCGAAGCTTGTCGCATCGGTTTAGCTTCAATCCAGTCGCTGAAAGTGTCTACAATAACCAAAAGGAAAGAGTTGCCCTACTACTCCTAGGAAAAGATCCAGCAAAGTCTATAGCCAAAGTGTTCCAACATCCCGTTTTTCATAAAGCTGACCTAAACCTATAGGCCCTTCCCGACTGGGCTTTACTTTTTGATAGATTTCACAGGATTTAAAATAGCTACGAACGCTTTAGATAGAGCTGGCCAAAAATATCTATCACGAATCTTAGATAATATTTTATATACTCCTTGATGACCGCCTACAGATTTACTACTGTGCCAACAGAATAAGACCTCGTTTACTAAGCATTTAGGAGCTACTTTTAGTTCAGTAAAGCCTCGTCCGTCTTTAGTTTTTTTTAGCTTCACAGAACTTCCTCTCTGACCCCAAACATTCCACAGCCGATTTTAGAGTTTCCTCTTTTCCTTATCTGATCGAGTTTTTTCATACAAAACAAGTCTTTCTGTTGTTGCAAGATCCATGTTTCAGGTTCAATTTTTAACATTCGGCATATAGCGTGGGATAAGGCATCAGCCACAATATTCTCCTTCCCTTTTCTGTGTTGAATCTCGAAATCGAAACCCTGGAGTTTCAAGCTCCATCTAGTGATACGACTAGAAATTTCAGATCTCGAGGAAAGCCATCGTAGAGCACAATGGTCAGAGACGATAACAAAGTGAGTGCCTTCGATATATTGACGAAATTGAAAAACCGTATACAACTGCCACGCATTCCAACTCAGGCATGGAATACCGACGCTATATGCAGATGGTAGCGCTCTACTCTACTAGATGATAATCGCGTAAGCGATTAAATGTTCCTTGCCTTCTCGCATCTCCATGAGATTGGCGGATATGCCCTCAGCCGAGGCATCACAACAAATGTGAAACGGCTTGCTAAAATCAGGTTGGGCCAAAACGGGTTCACTAGCTAAGATATTCTTTAACTGGTCTAAAGCTTGTTCCTGCTCGTTATCCCATCTCCACCTTGAACCCTTTCTCAACAATTCTCTGAGAGGCATCGTAATAGAGCTGAGGTTAGGGATGAACTCATAAAAATAGGCGCACATGCCAAGAAAACGCCTAATCTGACACACATTTTTAGGGGCGGGGAAATTAACGATGGGCTCCACCTTCTAGGCAGAAGGTCTGAGACCCTCACCGTCAACACGAAACCCTAAAAATTCTACTTCTCCCATCCCAAAAGACGATTTCTCGAAGTTCACCCTCAAACTATTCTCTTTTAAATTAGCTAAAAGAGCATCAACAACCTCAATCTGGGTGGCCCAATCAGGAGTAGCTATAAGAAGATCGTCGGCATATCTGATGATGAAGTTTTGCTACTCGGGACCAATGACCTGATCTAAGACATGGTTAAGGCATGAAGCACCATTTTTCAGCCGCTATTTTTTGTTTAGACTCATCATCAAGGCGGATCTGCCAATACGCTTTAGTCAGATCAATAGTGGAGAAAACTCTGGCATCTTTCAGCTTACGAATAATCTCGCTGATTTTAGGGGCATAATAAGTAAACCCTGTGATGATAGCATTCAAAGCAAGAACGTCAGTGAAAAAAACGGAACTCTTTGTTTTTATATTTTAAAAAAAATAAAGTAGAGACCACGATCTCTCCACACGCCTAACAATCCCTTCCTTCTCCATATAAAAAACCAACTTGTAAATAACGTCCAGATCGGCAGGGGAGAAGTTATAGGGCCTAATCTTAACAGGCGGGTGGTCTTTAGTGTCGATTTGATGAATATAGTGGGGTATCTGGACCCCGTGTCCAACTGGTTTTGCTTTTGCTTCCTCAAGATGAGCTAGTTCTGTGGAGAGAGCTTTACCCGAACATAAGGTTCGTAATCTAGTTTGCTTCCCCAGATACAACCTTTTTCTCCAAAATTTCTGGAAATCTACGATTTTCTTAGGAAATCAAGTCAATCTGCGCCGCAACCCGGCAGCGCTAAAACTTCGATTTCAAGCCCGGGCAGTGAGATGTAAGCATCAGTCCCCTCGTTCGCCCTCAAAACACTTTTCAAAACAAACTTATGACTGATGACGGTTTTATCTCCATCTGCCAAGGTGAGTTTAAAATGACAAGGGATTTTTTTCAAATCCTAGGGATTGTAACAGATCAGTATAATGAGCATTTATACGGGAAACATCCGCCCCAATATCGAGATCGAAAGTGAACTCGAGGTTTTCCCTTACATACAATTTCACACTTGGACAGTCAGATACAAGAGTGGTTGCTGATACCTCGCAAATTGAATCGTTGAAACCCTCCTCGGGAACCAGAAAAATCATTCCTAACTTCCTTTTTTGATTGTTGTGATTATGAGGATCAGGATCGAATCTGCTGCAGTCAGATTCGATCCTTCTTAGTTTTCCTGTTTCTTTGCTACTGCACAGACACATCTGGCAGTGTACACTCCAAAACGGCCCACATCGGAAACAATAACACCCCTGAGTCTGTGTGGCTAATCAGTCATCTTCTTACCAAACTGCTTATTGTCTCTCTCACCCAATTCATGGGTTTTTTTTTTTTTTTTTTTGCTGATCATCCCCACTCGAATGTGATCCAGATTCAGGCTTTCTGTGGTCGAGTTCACTCGACGAGCATATTTAATAAGGCGTGCTGTATCCTTACACTTTCTAAATGCATATTTCCACGATATAGTGGCAACATCCCATTGTATACAATACGCAGTAATTCCGATTCGGATAACTCTTTTCTTAGTATGCAGGCTGTCTGCTTGATACGACTCAAGAAATCCTCCAATACTTCAACCTTATTCTGTCGACTTTTCTTAATGCTATCTATTTCCTCATCTTTGTGAATTTCCAGCAAAAACGTCTCGTACCACTACTCCCTGAATTGATTTCAAGAGGTCTACTTATCAGCCCGATCACTTAGCAATGGATGTATTTTCTTATTACATAGATGAGGCGGAATTTCCTTGAATTCACTAAACGAAACATTGTGTAAATTTGCAGTTTTATGCACGCTGAACAGAAATTCACGTATTGAGCCGTCATATTGGCCGCTGAACTCAATATCACCCAACAACGTTAGCCTGTCTTTATAACACAAAGCTTTCTGAAACATCTGTGTTTTTTTGCAACCACTTGGAGATACAATTCCTTTTGGGCCTTCATGCGAAATTTCCCGCTCACTGAGAATGCCTTTGACAATTTTCTTAATTTTACCATTATCGTCGGGCGTATTTATTTTCGGTTTGCCAACTAAATAATGACCAGCATAAAATTCGCTTAGAACTACAGACTCTACATCTGACCAGGAAACCTTGGGAAAGGGAAACTCCTCATCTGATTCATGAAACATCTCAACGGTATCCCTTACTCTTTTTTAAAAGGTTGTAAGTGAGCCTTTAATTTCCAGCCCCAATTTTGACAATACTAGCCATAGTGCAGTGCGTTTCAACTCTTCTACCCTTAGCACCTCGTAGACTAGACCTGCTAACAAACTTAGAGATTGGCTAGCCGACTGCTGTCCGTCATTCCTCTTACTTTCATCCTCACTCGAATCTCCCATAATGAGAAAAAGTCAGACCCGACAATAACTTAACTATCAAACCGCTCAAACTACACAACAACAAGAGTACAGAGACCGAACTTCTGAGAAATCATGAAAACCTTGCTCTGCTACCAGAATCTGTCGCATGGAAATAGGAAGATGAAACTTTCTGACCCTGCTGGGCCTGTAAAAGGTCAGAAAAAGATAAGGTAAAAACTAGTAATAGACCATATGAATGCATGAAATCCCATTTAAAATAAAAAAGTAATAAAATGCTTTAATTTAACACAAAAAAATACAAGGATAACAGAAATAAGGAAAAAAACTAATTTCTTAAATAAACACAGAAAATCTTTAGCAACAATTACTTAAAACTTTAAATCTGTCTTGACATTACTTATTTCTTAAAAAAAAATTGCGTACAGGCTAAGCTAGGCATTGTATGTGGTTAATATGGCCAAGGATTTGAAGCATGCCTAGATCTTTGAATACACAACTAGGTGATTACAGAACACCACCAAACTTATTAGGGTTCGAGGATTAGAAGATCACATTAGCATAGCAGTTCTCTGAGCATTTCAGATTCTTTTCTTTTTGTCAACGAGCTTACTAAACAATAACTCCCTTTATCTACACACGGGGGTTATTTGAATGTCTCTGGATTGGAGAAAATAAAGTTTTAAAGTCACTTACATCCAATCCCGTTGGAGGTTTGAAGTCGATGACCTTAACACAAAGATGTTGGCTTCTTCCGCAGGACGGGATTACTAGATACATAGCCAATCCGTTCGATGAGTATTGGTTCCATTGGCCTTAAGCTGCAGTATCCTTTCCATTAGGGTAAGGCAAAAAACGGATCACAGGCAGTTAAGAAAAGGGAAGGAAAAAAAATCGGTGCATAGTTCAACAAGATAATTTTCTTCTTCTACATCCAAAGGTTCATATTCGTATTCTGGCTGAATATAAATATTCTTTTTTTTCTTCTTTTCTTCCTTCCAAAATAAAAACAAATTTGTTGCTAGGCATGAACCACCGCAACAATAACTTCACCTTGACTCTATCACCACGGCCTTAACAAAGATGCCTTGTTTCTTCACTATCGCGCATTGCCTGCATGCTGAAAAATAGTTATAAATTTAAATACCTCAAATATAAGGAAAAAAACATAAAAGAAAACTGCAATGATAAAAAAAACACAGTCACAAAACAAAACTGTGAAAAAATGGTATCTCCTATATCAATATGGTGGGTGTACCCTTTATATTTTTCGTTGCTTCCCTTTGTTTGCTCTCTCTTGTGCCTCAAAAGCTCTAATAGTTCCTCTCTTTTCCTTCTTAATATTGTTTGTATTTTGGCTGTTCTGATCATGGCTGGTGGATGTGATTTTATTATTATCCTCCATTCTTAGAGGAGATATCAAATTCTTATTTATAAAGTGCTGATAGTCCTGTGAGACCATCTCCTGAACATCCGGGTATGATTATTGCTTCGAAACAAAATTCTTTGGCTCTCACCTCCTTTCCATCATCCTTCTCGTTGATTATTGCTCCATCCCGTTGATTATTGCTCGGATATAGACTTTATCCGTGGATGTTTTTCTCCCATCCTCTAAAATAACTTCAGTATCTTCAAAGTAGAAAAGGAATTCATTTTCTATCAAATACCTTTCTTGTTCCTGTCCGGGGCAACAAAAATCTCCTCCTGTATCCAGCGAACATTCGATAAGGCTGGGGTTTTTTTCACAGTTTCAGTTTAACACTATTTTAGTGCCAAACACATAGTTCACCACTTTTTTTTTCAATTTTCACAGCTTTAGTTTACAAGTGAAATCGTTCACTCACACGTTGTATTTTCATGTCCTTTCATGAGTTAAGTTAACACTATTTCACTGGCATTTTTGGCTTTTTTTTTTACAGACTAATCTCAAGGGCTACACTATCCTTAACACTCCGTCGGGCGTAATATGGTTTGGCACAAGGTCGGGCGCATTGAGCCTGAGAGGCACTACTTTAATAATTTTTTTTTTCGACAGATAAAAACGTTTTTTCTTACTAAAAACAATTGTTAACTATTCTTTGGAAATCTCTAAACATTGCAAAAATACTGAATGAGCAATAAAATAGTTTTGTATAGTCTTTAAAGGAAACGGAAATTTAGTTACCAAAAATTAACGAAATGTGTACACCCCTTGATCTAATAACACTGGTCTACATGGAAAAAACAATTTTCTGCTGACTAAGATGTTTTAACTGATTTTATATAATTTGAGGTCGCTGATTACGAATATGCAGTCAGAAATTGTCCATCACGTCACAATTTTTCACAAAATACAATTACTGAAATTTATAATGTTTATGAGTTGCAGCAGCACATTTGTTACTGTTATTACCACTAATGTTGTTTCTTTTGAAAGAATGTTAAATCGTTAATAAGGTTCTTGGGACTGGTTCATTATAATAATTATAAATAATTATTAATTTTAAAAATACACACAAAGTAAAGTATATTAATTATAAAAGAACTTTCGCTTCTTTGATTTTCTGGCGTAGCTGGAATCTGGGATGTCACACTGCGAGCACCAACAGTAGTCTGCTATCATGTTTGTGTTCCACCTGCCTTGATATCTTTGTTCCATGGTCTTTATATCTTGGTGGAAGCGCTCTCCTTGCTCTTCACTTAGAGCACCAAGATTTGAGGGAAAGACATTTAAGTGACTGTGCAGAAAATGCACCTTTACACTCATATTTACTCCTATCTTCTGATATGCTGTTAACAAAGTTTCAACTAGAAGTTCGTAGTTGTCTGCCTTTACGTTGCCAAGAAAGTTTCTTACAACATTACAAAAAGCACACCATGCTTCTTTCTCCAAGTGTTCATGGTTTCCAAAAATTCCTTATCTTTCATTAGAAGCCGTATTTGAGGGCCATCAAAAATACCGGATTTCAACTTTTCATGTGTCAGTGATGGAAATTTCGAGCAGACGTACTTGAAGCAAGTACCATCTTTATCCAGAGCCTTTACATACTGCTTCATTAACCATAACTTGATGTGCAGTGGAGGTAATAGTATTTTATTGGGATAAAGAAGAGGCTCATGCTTAATGTTCTTGTCACCTACTTGAAATGAATCCCTGGCAGGCCATTCTTTTCTTATCCAGTGTTCTTCTTTTGCACGACTATCCCATAGACATATGTAACATGGATATTTCATATACCCTCCTTGTTGACCCAGAAGTATAGATATTACCTTTAGATCACCACAAACAGTCCAGCAGTGATCATTGTATTTAATCTTATGGAGAAGTATTCTCATTGTTTCATAAGTTTCTTTCATTGTCACTGAGTGACCAATAGGAATGGATGCTAATTTGTTGCCATTATTTAACAACAAACATTTTAAACTTCTCTTCGAGCTGTCTATGAACAGCCTCCATTCCTCTGCAAGATACTCACATCCCATAGTTTCAATGAGTCCTTTGATGTCGGTGCAGTACACAAGATGTTCATCCATCTCAAAATATTTTTCCAAGCTCTTCTCTCTTTGTCGATATATAATGGTTGTTCCGGGGGCTAACATATTCCTCTCTTTTAGTCTGGAACCCATTAATTCTGCTGATGCTTTAGGTAGATCAAGATCACGCACAAGGTCATTTAATTCATCTTGAGTGAACGGCTTACACAGAATGCGATCAGACATTACGAAGTCGCTGTCACTACTGTCTGGTTTTATTGGGATGCTAGAATCGTCACTAGATTCGTCACTGGAAACTTGAAGTGTTTTGAAAGTTGGGATAGGAACATCATCATTGTGTGGTATGGGTCTTATAGCTGACAGCACGAAGTTAGGATACTGAATGGAATGTTTTGACATTTTGTTGAAACCTGATACATCAACCATTCAAAAGTAGCAGTCTTCCACTTGATCTTGCTCTTCCCGCCACACCATTGGAACTCCAAAACTGAGGCTTCTTCGCTGTCCTTTAGTCCACTGTCTGAGATTTTCGACACATGTCCTGCACACTTTATGCGGTGCCCAGCATTTGTCTTGGTCACCGAGTTTAACTCCAAAATAAGCATAATAAGCTTTGGATACAATGTCTGATATATTTGTCCTTTGTTTAGGTGTTGTAAAACAGCCACAAATGTAGCAAAATATGTTTGGGTCATTTTTACACTTTCGACGAATAGCAACCATTATTCACAGGAATCTGAGGGAGAAAAAAACACATTAAGTTTCTATATTTAAAATACATGCAACAATACATCAAATTGTAGTATTATAGCTGGTTTCATAAAACAAACCTGATATGGTAATGTAGAATGGTGCTTAATGATCGGTTCAGTAACCACTACTTTAATACAGGAATCTGCAAAACGAAAAATATTTATGTCTTCATTTTTTAAAAAAATCTGACGTGATTGTGCAAAATGGATATGATTTTTGGATTCAGCACCCTCAAATTAATAATAATCAGTTATTATCTTAAAGTCAGCAAAATTGATGTAGACCAGTGTAATCTTAAAAATACTAAATCTGTTAGCATAGACGGAATACCAGTTTCACATATAAAAAACAATAATGATATGTTTACTGTTGTAATTACTTTACTTATTAATAGAATAATTGACAGCAAAAGATATCCGGAAGGACTAAAACTTGCTAAAATTGTTCATATATACAAAAATGATTGCTTAAATAAAATTGAGAACTATCGACCTATTGCCATACAACCTATTATTAATAAAATAATTGAAACATATATGACAAATAAAATAAATAACTTTTTAAATAAACATAATATCATTCATGCAAATCAATTTGCTTATCAAAAAAATAAAAGTACGACTAGTCTTTTAGAAACATTAAGCAATAATATCAATAACAATTTGAATAACAATAATTTCTAAAAACTTGTCTTATTTGTAGATTTAACAAAAGCATTTGATCTAATAAATTACCAATTGCTTTTCAAGAAACTTGAAAATATAGGAATCAGAGAAATTACATTGGAAATTATAAAAAATTATTTTAAAAATAGAAAGATTTGTGTATCTATAAATCAAATTAATAGTAGGAATAAAAAAATAAAAACAGGAATTCCACAAGGCTCAATTTTAGGACCTTTATTTTTCATTATTTATATTAATGATATTTTTATGCATATCGCCAATTGCTCTATGTTTATATATGCAGATGATAATCTTAATGACAAATGGAAAAAAATTATCAAGAATAAATAAAGTTTTACAAAATGATTTTAATGTACTACAGTGTTGGATACACGATAACAAACTTCAAATTAATGAAAATAAAACCAAATGTATGCTCATACATCCTAGAAAACAAATAAATACTTTTATACCAAAAATATACTGTCGTAATCACAAATGCCTACATGAAATTTTTTCTGAATGTAAAAAAGCCACAAAATCACTAATGTAACATCAATCAAATATCTTGGAATAATTATAAATTTACAACACATATTAAACATTTATATGCTAAATTAAATACAATAACTTATATCTTTTATCATATAAGATATTTTCTACCAATTAAAACAAAAATTATAATTTATTTTGCATTTTTTGACTCCCAAATAAACTAAGCAAACTCAGTATGGAACAAAACATAAAAAACACATCAAAAAAATTAAATAATCTTCAAAAAAAATATTAAAATTAGTTTTTTATTCTTGTAATAACAAAATCAAAAATATTGATGATGATCTTCTGATAAAAAGTAAAATACTCACACCATAACAGAAATTTTATTATAATTTCATAATTAGTAATAACTTCACTCTAATTCATAAAAGTAACATACCTAATAATAGTAATTACAATATGAGAAATAATACCTATTTAAAATTACAATATCCAAAAATCTTAAATAGTTATGGAGAGAATAATTCAATGTATCTATTACAATCTATTATTAACAAAATTGGTTTAAAAAATGTCAATGATTTTTCAAAAATTTCTTTATTAAAAAAAATTGTTAGAGAATGGCTCATAAAACATATCAACATACTGAATTACAAATAGAATTCATTATTTATTTATTTATTTTCTTTTATATTTTTATTCTCTTTATGTTTGTTTAATGCAATTTTGTAGTGCCAATGATTTTATTATTATAAACTTTTATTATCTATCTTTAATTTGTAATTTATTCACTTTTTTATTTAACAGAATAATTATTGCATATTAAAAAACATATATAATTAAGTAACATTTAACATATTGTATAGAGAAAATTATTTTAGATTTTTCTTTTCTTTTTCTTCTTTTTTAACTTAATTATTAATTATATTAATATTAGAATTTTAATTTCAAAATTTATTATTAATAAATTTATTTATTTTTCATTTAGTTTTTCTTTAGTAAATAAATAAAACAATGGCTTTAAATCTGTTATATTCCTGTGTGATTTATATTTGTATTTTTTATATGCTGTTAATTTATGTAATTATATAATTTTGTATAACATAATCCAAGCACCTGTTGACAGGATCTCTTTGTGGGAGATCCTAACAGGACTTTAACAATGTATCAAAGAAAATAAATTATTATTATTATTAATACTGTATAACATTTTCACTGATTCATTTTCTGTAAATGAAATAAAAAGAAGGACTATTAAATAAATCAGAATTATTCAGAAAAGATATTCAATTACGTTAACTTTAATTTAGTAATTATAAGTAGATGTAAAATCAATTGAAATTATTTTGTACGATTAAATTTAGATTTAAAATGACGTATTTTTATTATAAATAATTGGATTTCCTTTGACTCCAGAATTTTTCTTAAATTAACTTAATTTGCTCTTAATTTGCTAAACTTCTTATTATGTTTTCAGAAAATGAATTCGTTGTTTGCTCTAAGGATGACTTTAAAATGGAACTCTTTATAAAATCTATAAAAATTAATATTAGAATATTAATAGAATTTGGACTAAATACATGTAAACATTGTCAGAATATTTGTCAAATAGAAATACATACAAATATTTAGAATTACATTAAATTTTGACTCACGATCAACTTTGACAAGAAATTGGACAGAACTTAAAGCCTGCTTTCCTCAAAATGTGGTTTCTTAAAAATTTCTCTTTTTTTAAGTCATGAAAAGGGAAAAAAGGAAAAACCTGTATTTATTATCAACTTATGATATTGTTAGAACAAACTTTTCATTTTCTGACGAAATGAATTAAATCCTCATTACTTAGTTACTCATAAGTTGCCTAAATCGTCTTAATTTTATTTGTATCGCAATGGATTAGCTAAAACGATTAATTGTATTGTGTTAGACAATGAGATATTAATAGAAATAGGATAGAAATCCATTCTTTAGATTCCAATGCTTTTCTAGGGGAATTTTTCTGGTGCTGATTTTCTCGATAAGAACCCATTGGGAGAAGATTTCAAGAATAAAAGTTTAGTCGTTCCTAGTCCTAGAATATGTAGACCAAGTTTCAAGATGATCCATCACCGGTTCAAATGTTTAGGGAGGAACACATACACAGTGGCAGATTTCCGACTAGGAAGACCTAAGTAGCTGCCTAGGGCGCAGGTTATAAAAGAGGGCCCTCGCGGTAGATCTAAATTATTTTTTTTAATTTTATATAAAGAATTTTTAAAAATGATAAAACAATTGATTATTAATTATTTGCTGAAGGATGAGTCTGGAGGGAGCGATGTGGAGGGAGAACTGAACAAGGAATGGGGTCCTCCGGCTAAGAACTGCCTAGAGCCCCAAAGATGTCGAAATCCCCCACTAAACACACACACACACACACACACACACACACAGACTGAGTGATCTAATTAGCCTCATTTTCCTAGTAAAATAGGCTTAAGATGAATTGGTAAAGCCAATAAAGAAATCTTAATGTCATGGAAGAAACTGTGGAAGCAATCCCCACCCACTCATTCCTTCAAATGTCCAAAAGACTTAGAGAGATAAAGAGAGAAAAGCCAAGAAAACATCCAATGAGACTTTTCTAAGACAGACTGTGCAACCATCCTTTTCGGGATAAAGGAAGACTTAGAGCAATCACTATCACAGACTATATAAATAGCAAATAGACAGCCTAAGGCATTCTTTACATATTGAATAGCAAGACTACTTTATTCCATGTAATTTGTATGTTCTATTTATTTAAATGCTAAGCCACTCTGTGTAAATAGACAACAATTGCTTACGAATGTAAATATGAATATGATTGAAAAGCAGAAAATATTAAGGAAATCGACTATTGATGAAAGTAAGGCTAAAGAAAAATAACTTCAGCTGAAAAAGTTGAATCATGAGGGTCGTTTATAAATTGTAGGAAGTAGTTACAGTAGAAGAAAATTGAAATTGATAAGATTGTAGAGTAAGCAAATGAGACGATGGATTACAGCATTCGAATAGGCCATATCAAGTGATACAGCAACTTATACAGAAATGAACTATTCCATTTTAAAAATATGAATCACTTGCAATCACGGAGAATAACCCTTTAAGAAAGGTACTGCGTAGAAAATTATTAAGTAATAAATTAGGTAAAATATTCAAACACAAATAATATAAGTACATAAGTTGTAATTTACTGATTTAGTAAATGCTTAACATTTCCTGTAATAAAGGAGATTAAGTAAAAGTCATTTTTACTCTTACAACAATATTGAAATCATTCTAGAATTTAGAATTTCCTCTTAATTTCCAGTTCAATTGCTGTGATAATTTTTATAAGAGAAAAGCAAGATACAGTAGCCTACATTAAGCAAAATAGTAAAGTTTTATCAATACAGCAGGAAAGAATAAGCTGATATATTTACTCGTGTTTACAAAGAGATGTAGGTTCAATGGAAATATTTTAGAAACTTTATTTTTTTAAATAAATATATAA
>JAFIDM010019613.1:33980-55332 GCA_023159025.1 Thereuonema tuberculata
AGTCTTCCATTTGATCTTGCTCTTCCCGCCACACCATTGGAACTCCAAAACTGAGGCTTCTTCGCTGTCCTTTAGTCCACTGTCTGAGATTTTCGACACATGTCCTGCACACTTTATGCGGTGCCCAGCATTTGTCTTGGTCACCGAGTTTAACTCCAAAATAAGCATAATAAGCTTTGGATACAAAGTCTGATATATTTGTCCTTTGTTTAGGTGTTGTAAAACAGCCACAAATGTAGCAAAATATGTTTGGGTCATTTTTACACTTTCAACGAATAGCAACCATTATTCACAGGAATCTGAGGGAGAAAAAAACACATTAAGTTTCTATATTTAAAATACATGCAACAATACATCAAATTGTAATATTATAGCTGGTTTCATAAAACAAACCTGATATGGTAATGTAGAATGGTGCTTAATGATCGGTTCAGTAACCACTACTTTAATACAGGAATCTGCAAAACGAAAAATATTTAAGTCTTCATTTTTTAAAAAAATCTGACGTGATTGTGCAAAATGCATATGATTTTTGTATTCAGCACCCTCAAATTAATAATAATCAGTTATTATCTTAAAGTCAGCAAAATTGATGTAGACCAGTGTAATCTTTTCTACAGATAAAAACGTCTTTTCTTACAAAAAACAATTGTTAACAATTCGTTGTAAACGCCCACACTGTATAAAAATACCAAAAGAGCAATAAAACAGGTTTAATTAGTCTTTAAAGAAAACGTATATTTATTGAACAAAAATTAACAAAAATTAGCGAAATGTATACAAATAATTATTCAAAGTGGTTTTTGACTATGAAAAATGACGTTAAACAAGAACGTAATATATTTCAACAATCGCTCATTCATTTGATTCATCAGCATATATATGTCCTTCTAGTGCTCTGTGATAGCATGAAGGACACATGAAGACAGCATGTGAGACGCAGGTAGCAGTATGGCAGTTTTTACATTCATATTGACTCAATCGTCTGCGACGAGTCTGTAAATGGCATGTTTCACATTTGCGTCGTTTTGGAGGTATCTGGGGCTGATCATCAGTTTGATTTGGTTGTTCATGGGGAGCGTATATCTTCAATTTGTATTGGAGGTGTGCTGGCATCCCAATGGACTTCAGACTGCGTTGAGCAAGTTGACTAAGCACAAGTTCGTGAGAGTGTTGTTTTATGAACAGTCTTCTTCTCAGATCTGCGTTCCCATTACCCACATATATGATCTGCGAATTAATTGCACCAATGTTCAACATTGTAAAAAAGATTACCATCGGCCACCGTTTTATATTCCGTGACACGTTATATGCACCAATCATTTTATCTACCATATCGACTCCTAACTTTGTTGAATTGTAGAAACTGATTATTTCTGATTTATGTTTTTCACCAGTCGAAACATCAATTGCTTGGTAGTCATGCAATGATGATACCAGGAGAACAGTTTTCTTTTTTTGCGGAATGTATGATACCAACGTATCCCCATCAAAACTGAAACCAAAAGTAGAGGAGTACTGTACTCTGTCTTTGGTGACAATGAAATCTCGTGGCAGCTCTCTTCTATTTTTTTCTTATCGTGCCAACATACGACAGTTTTTTCTGTTTTAGTTCATTGGCAAGACTCGATACCAATATTCGATAGAAGCAAATATTACTACAACAGGAACCAGAAATAACAGGAAAGTGAAACAGCAATTTTCGTTGCTATACAACCACATGTTCTTGCTCTAGCGGTAAGCTCTGCAAGTACGTAGAGACGCTAAATGCAATTGCTTTGCATTATCATAAAACACAATATTTTATTTCCATTGGATATTACAACACATGTTCAACAAAATGTCTTTGTCCCACGATCGGGCGCAATGTGCTCGCAAAGCACATTCCAAAAATATACTCAAGTTTATACATAATTACGAAATATTTTATAATACGGCATTACTAATGAAACAAAGTGATATAGTATTAAAAATAACTGGGAAATCTTATTTGTCAAACTGTAACGTAATCGGGCGCAATAAGCCTATGAGATCTTTTCGTCTGTCACCCGGAAATGAAAAATGAAAATCACTAACTGACCTTGCCATTGTTATTAGCACTGGAAAAGCGGAAGCTACTAGGATGGAGACCTCGCGAAAAAATTTAGCGAGGAGGGGCAAACAAAAGAGTTTTAGGTGTGCCTAGCAGATCGGTTGCGCCCGACGGAATGTTAAGGTCTCAAATTGTAGTAGTTGTACTCTTCTTTCACGTGGCGTGCTTGATAGGTTATTTCCGCTGTGTTTGGTGTCACTATCCTCGTAATTGTGTACGGGCCGGTAAATAGCTGGAAAAATTTGTGAAATAACCTTTGCCTAGGATCCGATACTCGAGGCGTCCGTAGAAGAACTTTTTGTCCCGCCACGAAGCTGTAGCCTTCTTGCCGCGTCTTCCGTGTCGTAGTTGACCTTCCTTTGTGAGCTTTTTGAATATAATTCTTGGCGTCACGAGTGCGACGCTGCGTGTGATCTTCGGCCTACCGAAGCAGTCGAGGATGTTTGATAGAGAGCGTCCAAAATGCACTCCACAGGCGCCTTGCCGGTGCTCTCATAGGGAGTGAATGAGCCATTGGTTTATGTATGGCAACAGCTTTATCCAGTCTCTGTGGATGTCCCTACAATAAATCCTGAATAGTCGTGACAAATACTTCATGACTCGTTCCGCTGGATTAGACTGGGGAGGACGAATGGTGTCTAATATTGGTTGTATATTATTATTATTTCTTTTGTATCGTTCAATTTGTATAAAGCTCTTATTATATTTATGTTGTTTCGTAATTGGAAAACCATTGCTGACATATAAGTGTTTGCTAAACTCAATCTCCTTCCTGAAGATTGATGGCTGGAACATATTTTTATAGCTCTATCAAATGCCATTTACATAGAATTTCTTTTATATATTTCCAAGCTATAATAATTAACGGTAATGAGAGCATCAGTTGGTTTCCGAAAAACTGAAGTATCGAAGCCTTTATCACGTCTTCTTATTAAGATAAATCGGCTGTGCTTGCAGAGTGTTTGATGGGGTTCATTGAGGATCAGCGTTTTAATAATGTGAACTATATATGTAGGTCTATTCATGATTATTAATAATAATTATATAGAGACAATTCTAAGTAACTGCAATTGTGTTCACGACAAAATTCAGTATAGTATTGACGATGAGGTGGATGATGTTATTGCTTTTTTGAATATCTTCATAAGAGGATATGATAAAGGTTTCGATACTTCTGTTTTTCGGAAACCAACTGATGCTCTCTGTAGTGAATTATCAAAGATAGATTTGTTTGTTTATTTTTTTTTCCTTCCCCGATCTATTTTTTTTAATGTAAGAGTAATGTTTACTTAATGCCAATAGATTCAGAGTTTTTACTGCGGCGCTTGTCTGATGTTGTAAAAATCTGATACTAGATGTCGCTACATGCGATTAGTTGGTACGTTGCTTAACGACAATGACAGTTTGAAGAAAACCTTTACCGAGTGATGTCGCCGGTTCTGATTTTCCCACTGATAATTTCTGAAAAAAGATGGAAGAAAGGCGTAAGATAATTTCGTTAGACGCAATGTAATCGGTATTCTATTTATCTGTAATGTTATACAAAAGAGTAAAACATATTTTATCATTTTATAGATCTTTTGGAAAGACAGCATCTTTTAGAAAGACAGCGATCTGGTGTTGTTGCTAAGGAGTTAGGCTTAGGGCTTCAACCCAAGGTATTCTCAAACCATTATTTATGTGACTCGACAGTCCTTACCGATTTCATAGATGGGATTTGAAATCAAGCTCAAAGGAGTGTCACATAGTAAGTCAGGGAATTACGAAATCAGGGCGAATCAGGCAAATCGATACCAACGAATAGGTCCCAATGGAAAGACGTACGAAATCGAATGTGGTCTTCCATGCATGATAATCAGAGATGTGTAAAGCAGTACTCCGTGTTTGCTTCTGATAACGTAGGACAAACCTTTCTTATTGTAATCTTCGGTCCGTGTGGACAAGATCCGGAAGCAAGTAATCCGTCCAGTTTTAATTGAAGAAACACAGACAATCATTTCTGAACTTTTAGGGGTTTTGTGTATCGAACGATAGTAAACGTTCTTAGATTAGCTTAATGAATACGAGTTAAGAACAGTATATGTATTAACCTGTATTTAGGGAGTCTCTCACGTAAGATTATAAAGTGTACCTTTATTTTGAGAATATTCCGAGAGGAGAATTATTTAATTCACTTAGGTATTATGCCATTAGTATGGATTAGGCATATCAAGTTTGTTGTTACACAGCTAGTGTAATTAGATATTTAAATAATTCAAATTTTCAAATAAGTTATTAAGTAAAACCCATGTGTTTTCAATTTTATTATATATGTAATTAATATATAGTTTTGGTCAACTTAATTAAAGGATAATTTTGTTGATATTTTAATGTATTATATCTTAGAATGTTAGAAGTCAGATATGTTTAATCTATACATATGTTGTTTAAAGGTTCAAGGATGACTTCTATTTTAATTACCGGAGCTAAGTAAGCATTGTTAAATATACAGTATTAATTTTTATATTCTTTAATGTGTTTTATTTGAATATAAAGAAATGTCTTATTTCAGATCAACAGTTGATTTTGTTTTCTAATTATTTGGCGTTACTCTGCTATATCATTTAAGAAAATACTGTTAATGGGCCATTAAATTAATTCTAATTTTATTAGATTTACAACCCTCTCATTACCGTTAACTATTGCAGCTCGTTTCCGGAAAGTTATGAAAGAAGTTCTGTGTATTTCGCAGCTGACAGAGTTATAAAAATATATTCCAGCCAATCAATCTTTAATAAGGAAATTGAGTTTATCAAACACTTATTCGTCAGCAATGGTTTCACAATTTTTAAACTAAATAAATATATTAACAGCTTCGTAGAAATGGAACAATACAAAAAAGTAGTAATAAAATACAACAAATATCAGACACCGCCATGGCATAACAGCGTTTGCTCGATTTGTTACGATAACATTTAATGAGGCCATGCTTAAAAAGTTAAAACCTGCTCTAGGTAATACAGTGGTTGGCATTGCAAGAAAACCTAGAAAGACAATTGGAAACATACAAAATCAAAGAAAGCAATCAATCAATATAAGAAACCGTAACTTACATAAATAGGGTGTAATATATGATAACGATACCAAAAACAGCAGTAAAAATACTTTTTTATATTGGGGTATCGAAAAGATTTTTAAAAACCTGTCTCAGAGAACACGCTTATGCCGTTAAAAAAGGAAATATGTAGTAAATAATGCAATTCACTGTCTTAATAATGGACATAGACTTGATGTTGTAAATCTCATTGTTTGTGCGATTAGGATGGACTCGTATCTGCGGAAATTTTTCGAGTGAGGCATGATTAGGCTTCAACAAAGCTGTAATCAAGAATTGTCAAAGTTAGAATATGGAATATAATAATAGGGAAAGGGATGGTAAAGGAGGGAAAGGAGGGGCGAAATTGGTTTATTATGACGCTGCAATATTGAGTTCGATAACAGACGGCTTGTTCCGGTCTGATCATTACTAAATGTGACGGTAGATGGTGGTAGTTTTATTCTTTCATTTAAATCGCAATAACGAATCCAGGAATAATAGAGGAGGATTAGACTTTGGGAACTGGAGGGCACAGTTGAGAAAGAGCCTTAATAAGAAGGGGACTTGAAACGTACTTTGGTAATGATTTGTAGTGTGATCTAATTTTAATTCTACATAGTGTTGTAATGGTTGGCGGTTTTGTTAGATAAACTACTTATTGAAATATTTTCCGCTATTTGTACTATCTGACAAATATTGTATCATGACAAAGAACATAATCACTTTTTTCATGATGCTAATAGTTTTTTAACTTACCAAGTAAGAGAATTTGTTTGGATTTCCTTGCAGCTCGTACATGTGTTGAAACTGAAGGGTCAAGTAATGGAGGATTGCCATGTGATATCTATCCAAGAAAATGCTTTTGGAGACTATATTCATGAGAAATAGCAGTTTTATGCATTGTTTACAGATTGGTATTAAGATCTAAAGTTCTAGTAGCCTAAACTTGACCTATTTTAGACACACTTTTGCGTTTATTCCCAAAATTTCACCAGGTTTAAACTTTCTCTGGTGATTGGTAGGCTATAATTATAGGCGCGCATTGTTTGTTCATGCTCTTATTACCTAAGGGAAAGAAAGATTTGGATTTCCGTTTCTTCTGTGCTTCTTTGATTTATGTTATGACATAATTTAATGTGTTAAAATAATAGTTAAGTTAGGAAAAAACATGGTATTAAACCTAGTTATTTACTCTCTACTGATGATCGGCAATTCAACGTGAAACAGCTATTTTGGGATGTCACTAAACACTGGGTCTGACTTTGAAAATAATAGTACTTAATTAAAAAGACAGACACACTACAAAGATGTTAAAAAGCATAGCCTGTAATTCAAAATAAAAAGATTACAGACACTTTCCAGAGACTTCAACAACTATGCTTAACTCTGTTCAACAATAGAGACTTGAACAACAACTTCAACTATAAAAATATTGAAAAGGCTCATATTTATATAATGAACTGTAAAAATATAAATATGAGCCTTTTCAATATTTTTTATATAGTTGACAAGGAAAACTGTTGAAGTCTCTTGGAAGCTTTTTTATTTTTATTGATATATGCTTTGTAACAATTTTATAGTGTGCTTGTCTTTATAATTAGTAATCTCTGTTTTATGCTAATAATGCGAAATGTTTTATGTACCACGACAACGTTTCATTAGGCAATAGTTGTGACCATCGAAAATGGATGTTGACATTTAATTTTTTCCTGAATTATAATTTACTTAGGATATTTATGAAATACTATCATATTATTATGAGAAATCCGACAGGAAGATAAGCCTGGAATAAGAATATTCACATTAGATTTTAAAGTCAATGGCATGGAATGACATAATTGCTACAATCCATTATATGTTTATTAAGACCTAATATGTAAAATAAATGTAGAAGCTAAAAGTTCATGACCTGAGAAGTGGGGAGGAAAGCATCTCAAAACTAAAGAGTTACACAGAAAAAGCAACACAATAAAGCAGAAAGTCGCTTCTTACGGAGATAATGTTAAGAAAGAAACAAAGACAATGCAGGGAGTAAAGGGATCGTAAAAAGGATAATATAATCTCTTTTTTAGTTGAGTTTGTGAGGAACTGAACACCGTAAGCCCGTTTATTTTCTCTACGCATACAAGCCCAAATGGTAAGAAAATGGCATCTTTCCCCTCACTCAAGATAAAAGCCAACTATTAATAGTCAGCCGAACTTTC
The DNA here is from genome assembly GCA_023159025.1 of Thereuonema tuberculata. Taxonomy (NCBI): domain Eukaryota; kingdom Metazoa; phylum Arthropoda; class Chilopoda; order Scutigeromorpha; family Scutigeridae; genus Thereuonema; species Thereuonema tuberculata. Next base: position 41,353 of record JAFIDM010019613.1, read on the forward strand.
TCTCTAAACGACAGAAATAATGACTTAAAAAAACTACCCCTAAATTGTTGTAGCAATATGCCAGTACTTTGGCGAGACCGGGCGTATATTATCGGATCGAGTATCTGACCAGCGATGAGCCTTCCTCAAAAAAAGATCTCTCCTATGCTACTGTTCAGCACGGATCACTTCATTGACTTTGATGATTCTACAGTGTTGGCAGAGGCAAAACTCTACTTCTTATACAAATACATGGAGTCTGTGTTTCGACGTCTGCAATTTACAATGACTGTCTTTCTGTTGAAAGCATTTACAAATATCGTTTTGCCGGTGCGATCGAGAGATTCACAGAACTCTGATTAGGGTCCTTCACGTACAATACTTATTTGTTCTCTGCCATCGTTGAACTTGTCATATTAAGTGATCTCCCATTGACTGCATGCGATCTTCCAGTCTGTTTACAAATATTCACATGGCCGGTAGCTTCCCAATGTTTCTTAACACTTCCACGTGGTTGCCTATCAGCGGACTTAAAGTTTTATTGATCTCCACCAGGAGGTGGCACCAAACTTCTGATAGGAGTCATAGTGGCTCCTCCCTACCTTATTAGCATTTGTTTCTTCTACAGGGTCTACAGACCGCGTTTCATCCCAATGGGCTGAATAGAAGAGAGATCTGGCGATCTGGCTGGCGAAGAAACTGGATCGCAACTCTAACACAATCAATGAAGAGGCGTGCCGTGTGTGGCCCGGCGTTATCTTCCTAAAAGTAGGCCGCGAAAGGAACTGCATTACAATTGGTCGACGACCAATGGTCGTAGAATTTCAGCAACATAGCGCTCTGCTGAGGTTGACACAGAGGAGTATCAAGAGGGTATATCTACCAAGAGAAAAGGCATCTCAGACCATAACTCCCTGTTGCCGGGCTATGTGGCGTGCGACAGTAAGAGCGGGATCCTCACGAAATCCAGGTGGTCTCCAGACACCTCTGCGCTGGTCATCGTGGCTGAGTTCAAAACGGGACTCATCACTGAAGACAATACGTTCCGAAACAGCATATTCCACATTTATTATGCCTGGCACCACTACAGTCGCTTCTGACGGTGGGTACTGGTCAGTGGTATACGGCGTAATGGGAATCCTGAGCGTAGATTCTGCTGCGGTAGTCTTCTACTAATGGTCCGGTGTTCACTGGAGTATTGGCCAAAAGTTGGATGGTTGATAGTAAAAAATCTGGTGCGATAAAAGCTGCTCTGACAATCGCGCTATCTTTCCCGTTCTGTCCCCTAGGCCGTCCGTTACCCTCTTCTCGTTGAAATCTGCCTTTCAGGACTCATTCCTGCCAACATCATCTAATTGCCACATCGCTCTCACCCAAATACTGAGCGATTCATTGCTTTGTTCATTCAGCCTCATATAGTCCGATGGCATATTCTCCTGCAAACTTCATATGCTGGTAGTGGCCGTGAATTCGCAGGCTAGGCATTGTTATAGTGCAGATAGGAAAACTCAATCAATGTCCACTGCATATTTTGTTCCTGAAAGCGAGATTCGCTCTTTATATGCACATCACGATGTCCAGTTCTATTGTGCTGTTACTAAGGCTGTACAATCATTGGGTGCGAATTTTTGATCTTTTGCATACTCGGTCGAAAGGTTTTTGCTCGTGGGATCTTTTTTTTCGGTATGCGTTGATTATTTGGCAAAGAGTGTATTTAGATTTCATTAGTGATTAAGTGTTTTCTTTTTAAAGATAAGACTAATAATAAATTACTCTTCTTATAATTATTCCCATCTATTTTGAACAAAAGGAAGATTCGCTTAAAGCTTTACTGTTCTTAAGTTTGCTTCTGCTTGCAAATCATAAACTTTATTTTAAAATAAATATTCTTCTCAACCCAAATTAAACATTCTCTGTGTACAGACTTCTCTCAGATTATATCTCAGAATATATCTGAGAGTGGATACAATCTCGGTTTAAAAAAAGATAGATTCTTACTTTGAATTATGATGTTTATTGAAATCATGTCGAACTATTTATTACTATTCATAAAATGTTCACTCTATTAACCCAACCGGATTATAAACGATTATATTATTTTTAAAGATTGTAAATTTAAACTCTGCAAAAATGATTTCTAAATTGTTCTGGGTAATTTGTTTAACGAAGCAAAAGAATTTTGATAATGATAAATAGAAAGACCTTCAAAACCTTAGAGACATCTAGACTATATTTTCTGACATTTAGTATATACGTCTTCAAGACTGAGACGTTAATTAATCGTTACTCGTTAATCTCTCTGTAAAATTTATTGATTGAATCACAGCTTGTGAATATCAGACTTGAAAGAATTGTACTAAGATGTGGGAGGGAATGAATGTAACACCGATGAGGCTGATGAGCTTAGTAGCACATTGTTCTTAAATTTCTTCAACACCACAGCTAATGAACTCATTTGTTCAGTTGTCTCAGTTGTTAGCAAAATGATAGACGTTTGAATTTGTCCATACTACAATTTGGACTTTCTGTTTCAGGTGAAAGTTTTAGAATAATCCTAAGTTATCCTAAGAATTTTAGTTTTGATAACTCATAATAGGTTAATAATAAGTTGCAAATGTTTGAAGTTCATTTCCATTGTACTTGATGTACTTTTGTTATTTAAGTACTTTCTATTATTATATTTTCGGTTTTGTTTTGCATTCTTTACTGTTTTTACAATTGTTTTTCATGAATTTTTTCAATTCTATCAGAAGACCTTCCAATTATTTAGATTTCATATTTGATAAAGTTTTCGTTTACCTATCTTTTGAATTATCTCATTTAATTCAAGCTTCATTTAACAGAATTATAATTATAAATCAAGTACTTATTATTTCAGATCTATCAAAATCGACCTAGTAAAGTACAACTACGGTTTAAAAGAAAAAACCCGAAAGACACTAATAATCGTTCAGCAGTTGAAAATTCAATACAGGAAAAAACAAACTCAGATTCTTTTAAGTGGAGTGTAACAGGACTGGACAGAATATTTTCTTTAAAATCAAGCAAATTTACAAAATCAATTTGGAGTGTTGCTCTTATTTGTTTCGCATCAATATGCGTTTATCAAATATATCATTTGATAAAAGATTTTATTTATGGATTGCCAATGACGACATCAGAAATTGTAACTGATACTAACATTACTGTCCCAATGGCTACTATGTGTCCCATGAATATCAGCAACTACAGTGTCATATTGAAATATCTTAATAATACGAATGGATTCCAAAGAAACCTAAGATCCGAAAATTTAAAAAGCACTCAAGGAATTCTTGATTCCTGGATGAAATCTTTTGCCGGCTTTCAATCTCTGGTAAGTTAACTATTTGTTTTTCTAAATTGTTTAAAAACCTGTTACGTTTGAAACTAAAACATTTTAATTTTTAAAACAACAGTTTAAAATAACAGTTCTTTATTAAAATAATGTTGAACTCAAAGGTAAATTGCAATTCATACTTTTTGCTTTAAAACATGTCCAAAATGTGACCAAAAATTCTTCTAAAAGTATTGATGTGCATTACTCCAAGCAGTGGCTTAACGTCAATGTACCTATAAACAATAATATATATGTAAATATAAACAATATAACGAGTTTTAAATAAATCATCACGAATGCATCAAATTAACTTCACAAAACTCCTTTAATTGCACATCTTCCAAAGTCTATACTTATGCAATACTTCAGAAAGCCTAATCGGTCTTTCCTTTCTCAAGCGTTTCACAAAACAACGAAAGAAAGGAAAGGCCGATTAGGATTTCTGAAATATTGCGTAGGTGTAGATTTTAGATAATATGAAATTAAAGAAGTTTTGTAATATAACGAGTTAAATGAATATTCAATATAATGTTGTTTATATATAAAAAATTTGTTTATATGCAAATAATTGCATTGTTTCTTTAAATGGCGTCAACAGCCCAAGGTAAATAGTCATATAACTGATAAATTTAAATTATAAATTATCAATACAAACTACATTTTATTTTACGAAAGTATTTTGCAGTGAGGCACTATTTTTGAAGTAAACAAAATATGAAATTCATGTTTTCAACATTGATATTATAAAGCATTTTTTTCCTTTGCTGTTAGTTTTTTTTTTTCTTCTTTAAGTTTTATTTCTTTATTATTTTTTAATGTGTATCCGTATCAATTTATAAGCTTGGAATTGTAACTCACAGCCTCTTTATTTCGCACACAGAAAAAAATTGGAAGAAATATAATAATGATTTACAAGAGTCTTACGTGCGTTGAATATAATTGCATGAAATGTAAGATAAAAACTCACAAAACTAACAGTTGACTGATCCGTTTTTGGAAATTGTGATATCGGGAATCCAAGAGGGCGTATTTCAGATTTCCTGACCATCGTCAATTGGGTCCGTCCAGTATCTTACATCTCAGTGAACTCAGAAAACATATAAAGTAAACAACAATAACAAAATAAGAAACAAGATCAGCACAAGCTTAAACAAATTGACTTTCTGATTCGATTATCAGAAAAGAATCGGGAACGGGTGTTGCATCCTGCAGGGGATCAGCCCGATCTCCGCCTTTTCCGATAAAAGACTCAGAAAGGCAAGATCTTATATGAAGGCCACCGTCAAACCTGGCAGTGACCCCCGAAGAACAAAAAAACAACAACAATTAATGTTGGGCTAACCTGCAAAACTAATTACCTCTTCCTAATGAAAGATAAGACTGATGGCTATTTATTACTACATTAATTAAACAATATTAATTTATTGTTTTTTAATATCAGGGATGGTTGCTTTGTCTACTTTTCTTTACTTTAAATGTTTTCTGAGTTCACTGAGCTTTAAGATGTCAGGAAACCTGAAATAGGCTATCTTGAATACCCGGTATAACATTTTCCTAAAACAGATCAGTGAACTTTTTAGACTTTTGCATTTTTGTCTTATATTTCATCTAATAAAGATTTCTTATTGTTTTCATTAATAAATAAGATGCTCGTCTAATAAAAAAAAAACCAGTGTAATATCATTTAATAAATTCTTATGTTCTGTTTCGGAAAAATTATGTTCAGATCTAGTGATCCTACAAAATCAATCTTCACTTCAAACAACTATTTTGTTATCCGTTTTCGCAAATCCCCTCCTCTCCAAACTTACAGAAAATCTTGGCGTTCTCATTGTAAATGCTTACGTTATATACTATTTAAAGTTGACATCAGCAAAGCATTTTCGATGTTTGTGCTCGTTTGAGTACCATAAGGATCTTTTAATAAGCAGGTACAATATTTTCTCTTTTACAATTTATTTTAAGCGTTTTTCAAAAAAGGGAAAATATAAAAAAGCCGACTATTATGGCACAAATTGGAAGTAAAAGTTGCAAAAAAAAATATGAAAAAATGAAAATAAAAATTTATGTACAACAAAGTCAGACGTACGTTTCGGAACCCCTATTTCCTAAGTTCCATTATCAAGAAAATTAGGCCCCCCCCCCCCCTTCTTTAAAAAGAAGTCATCCCTTGTTGGGAGTCGTTGAGAAAATGAGGGAACACGATGCGTCCTGGAATCTCGGTTATAATGCTCTCCATGGTGGGCGAGTAGTGAAACAGTGGGTGGAAGAAATCGTCTGCTTTTTTTTTTTTAAAGGGGGGGGATGCGTCTTTCCTTTTAGAAACCATATTCTAATATATTGGTTGCCGACAAATTCTGATTGTAACTTTCTAGGATCCTGATCATCCCGGAATCGAAGAATTCACGTGAGTATTTTATTTTTCTTACACCAAGAATCACAACGTTGTCGGTATCAAGGGAGTGGCTCGTTTTTTTGGCAGTGGGTCACTGTACTATATTTTATGTTTCTTTTTTTATTGCATTTTCGTGTTCTTTCACACGGACTCCCAATTCCCTTTTAGAATTTCCAATGTATAGACATTGGTTATCATTTGTATTACAGGACTTACATCGGATACCATATATGGTCCCTTGCGTTTCGAATATGGTGTTCTTATTACATGATTTCTTTTTCCTATTAAGGAATGAACCTAGGGTGTTACCTGGTTTACAAGCTATTCCTATACCGACGGCTTTCAAGATAGGTTTGATCTTTTTAATCAAAAATTCATCGTATTTGATTGATACGTATCTATTTAATCTACTAGAAGCGTTTTTTTGGCTCTGTCCCATCATTGAGCTGCAAGTTAAAATTCTACTTACATTAAATCGTTTGAACCTCATAAATCTATGAAAATAGCGGTCCAGGATATGTTCAGGAAACTCATCGGACAGAAACATCTGTTTAACATTGTTTAGTTCTTTCGCTAAAATAGTGTTGTTAGAATTAATTCTATATGGTCTGTCAAGGGCCATAAATACCGAGTTTCTTTTATAACCTTCCGGTACTGAACTATGAAAATTAATGGTGATGAGTGCATCAGTCGGCTTTCGAAATACCGACGTTTCATATTGTAGTTAATGCTTTCGAATACCGACATCTAAAAAAAGGCATAAAAATCCTCGTAATCTGTCTCCATTATATTGTATTTTATCAAAGTCCTGGAGAATATTATCCACATAATGGTCGGTAACAACGAGAAAAGTGTCGTCAACATAACGACACAAAAAATGCATATTGTGATGAACATTATCGACGGACATTATCAGATGTTCAATGTAATTCAAAGCAACTTCAGTGAGGATCGCTAAAGAGGGTAAGCACATAAATGTGCCAGATATCTGTAAGTAGTATCGCTCGTTAAAGACAAAGTACTGTAAATGAAAGATCAAGTCAACTAGTTGCAAAAGCCCTTTTATGTTGAAGAGAAAGTTATAGGAAAACCATATCGCTTGAGTAACCAAAGCGTGTGTGAGTGACGTATACAGGTTAATGATATCCAAGGATAACATCCTTGTATTAGGAATGACTTGGTTGTTTCTTAAATATTCAATTAATGGTTCATGATTATCGATATAAAACTTGGAACGATAATTGAGGATTTTGACATTCTTTTCGATCAACTTGGAAATGATGGTTGTAACTTGATTTTTGCAGTTAATGATGTGTCTAATCTTATAAAGGGATCCTTCTTTATTTTTATGTGTTTGCGGGAGTCCCCTAAAGGAAGGAAGAGAATTATTCAATGCAAGGCATTGATTTGCTGTATTTTGTGGGATAAAGCCCATATCACATGCTTTTTCAATTTTATGGTGAATGTCTTTGAGGATCTGGGGTTTGGTTAGGCCGACTGCACAGAAACCATGTTGGCTATTAATAAAATTCTCACACATTTTGATATAATCATTAGTATTAAGAATAACCAATGCGCCACCTTTATCGGCTTCCGTGAACGTGACTTTATTATTATTTCTCTGAAGCTGCATAAGACTTTCATATTGGTGGCTATTCAGTGTACGTTTTGTTTTTCTTTTGTCTTTAAAGCCGTGAATTAATCTCCCTACCCTTTTTCTAATAATGGACCTTTCCTTACAATCTGGAATGAACCTAATTTGTGCTTCTAATTGGGTGATAGTCAACAAAATGGATACGTTCATTTCCCATATTAAATTTTACTCCTTTAGCTAATATGTCCTATTGTGGAGGTGTGAGTATATGTAAAGTTTTATCCTAATATATACATGGAAATCAATCATCAGAGTAAATATCTGTGCTCGAAATCTATTATCAATAATACCAACACATGGAAATCATTAACAAGTTTAATAAGATGTCAAAAATATGCAACTGGCTTGTAAAATCTCAAGCTTACATTAAATTCTATTATTTATCAATATTATTAAAATTAATGTCTCTAAAAGTTTTAGGCTTCTCTTTATCTTGCTACTGGCTTCCTATATCAGGAACCTTTCCTCATACTGCAAATTAACACATTTTCCTTACGATTTGCTAGCGTTACTGATTAGAATTGTAGAACCCTTTTTCTTTTCTCACAGCAAATTAACACATATACGTTACGATCTGCTAAATTTTCCATTTACTAGAATTCTAGTCCTAGTTCACTTCTTTCGTTCTTCCCCGACGACTCCATACACATCCAGTTACAAAAGTTCTGGAAACCTATTTCCTTATTTCTCGTAAAAAACATATCTAACAAATGTTCATCGCTAACTAAGGCATCTAAGAATTATATTTCTCAAATTTCTTTCTCTGTAGAGCGGCTCTCTGTCTTCGAGACATTGAATACTGTTTTGTATCCTAACTTAGGCCCTGAAGGATTATATCTCTCAAAATCCTTTTTCTTTATCTAACACTGCCTAGCGTCTTCGAGACTCTGAATACTATCTGGTATCCTAAATTAGACACTAAAGGATTATATCTCTCAAAATCCTATTCTATCTAAAATTGCCGCCTAACTAAATGAAATTGATCAAGGATAGTTCTATTTACGATAACTCGTCATGTTCATCTGTTGAACAGCTACTCATATCCCGAGCAATTACGTCTATGCCTTTTGATCCGATCTCGCTTTTCCGTATCCCTGCAAAGTCTCCTTTACTGCGCTTCTAAGACTTTGATAAAAAGTTCAATTCTATTCCAGGTATATTGAACTTAGTCACTTCGCTGCTGGATACTAGCTTCTGTCGTCGTAGTAGCTTTACCATGACTGTTAAACAATTCTCGGCGGATCACATATTCTACAACTTGCGATGATTCTCGTTTTCTATATCTGAACTTTTCTGGATAGGCTTATCACCTTGTATTAGGCCTATCCTTGCGTCGTCGGTGGAATTCCCGCTGAAAATGTTTTCCCTGGGTAGATAGTACTTCTGGATCCCTGGTGCATCCTATTCCTTCGACCTGTCTTGTTGTCTTGCTTCATCTTTCGGCAAGACAGCAATCGTCCCGGCCATTACTTCGGCACGGCATCCATTTTGCCTCCGGCAAATTACATCTTCGCTCTTCGGCGAGTCATTGAACGATCCAGCCTTTTCTTCGGCATAGCTAAGGTCGATCTGGCCTTCTTCTTCGGCTCAGCTTTCTTTTGCCTCCGCAGCCTGGCAAAATATATCGGCACAGTTCCCCTTGCCATCGTCCTGGCGATATTCGTATAATCTGTGGGCTCCTCGCTTTTCTTCACGAGGATGTGAACTAATTCTTATCACGTTTAAGTCGGTGAAAACAAACTGGACCATGTTCTCCCTAGCATCTTTATTCTTCAAGGGAGCGACCTTAACAGCTACTGCGTCCCTCACGTCTCGTTCCCGTGAGGTAGCTATCCGAACGGCAATCTCCCTCACATCTTTACTCCGTGAGGGAGAGCTCTCAACTCCCTGCTGTCACTCCGAAACTGACTATCTTCTGATGAGCCATGCTCACGCGTCTCATGCAACAGTCAAACTAACAATGGATTAAGCTTGAGAATGTCTTACGCCATTCGCGCGATAACAATGCATTGACTGCATATCGAAAACATGAAAAAATGCTGAACTTCGGAGTTAAATCAATTATACTAAATGAGAAAAATTAAATTGTCTTTCCTTAAAATTTAGCTTAGAATTTTTTAGGACTAGAAATTTAAACCAGGAATTTCTACAGTATAAGACAAGTATCATTAATAACCCTAGTTTTGCATATTCCCTCATGCTGGAAGATGTATTTATCACCCATCATTTTACCTAGTTTTTTAGAATGTCTTGAGGTAATGGCCTTTCTTGTTGCAGCTGCTTTTTTTGTCCCTAGGACCAATAGAGTGCAAAAGTCTCCCCGATTCAAAGCAACCTCGAGAATCCCTGAGATTCTTTTTAAGAGTTTGATCAGGTGGTAATTTATGTTCTACTAGAAGAGTTATAAATGCTTTAATTATGTATTTTTGTAATGACACGTAGTCTTTTCGAGATGAGTAAGGGGTAATTCTAGCAGAGCGACTTTTCCCTAAATGTTCTGTTGACGTCCGTGTATAGAATTATAAATACGCGTGCACTATAAAACGATCAAAGTCACCGTTCCCTAGTGGATTTGTATCCAAAACAGATGCTGGGCCCATGAATTTCCGCTCCATGACTGATGTTCGTGTATAGAATTACAAATACGCGTGCACATAAAACGATCGAAGTCACCGTTTCCTAGTGGATTTGTATCCAAAACGGATGCTAGGCCCATGAATTTCCGCTTCATGAATGATGTCGGGAAACGTTTCTCCAATCGTAAACTTACTGTCAACGCGCAATAAACAAGAAAAAGATATATAAAATGAATCATAAATAAGAGATTAAAAAAACAATCATTCCAATATATTTCCATTCAACACAAATATTGTTCTGAGTACACTAATGGAAAACGTAAAAAACACAGTTAAGTCTGCTCAAACTGAATAAAGCAAAGATATGATAAATGAAAAATTTAGACCATGATCATAATCTTATATCTAAACATATACATATAAATGTAACATATTGAAATTGTGTTTAAAAAGAAAAAAAGGAAATATCACTTTTCAGTTCAGGTAGCTTCAACATTTGCCCACAATAAAACGAATGCTAAAAAACATAGAATGAAACCCACAATACAGTTAAAAAAACTGATAACAGACTAGTAAGATAATAATGCTAATAATTAAAAGCTTTTTTTTGTCCTTTATCTTTGTTTTTTTTTAATTTTTCTTTATTATAATCAGTTCTATCCCTGTCACAACGGAATCAGAGTTTAACTCAGTCATTCATTACTTTTAGCACAGATAATGGCTTCCACCTGTGTGAAGATGACATCACTCAAGTAGATTGTGCGTGATAAAACATATCAGATTGCTTATTACACTGACACATTTCTTTTCGTTTGGAGTATTCAAGTTGATCTTTTCAATCTGGATGTTATTTTTCTCATTTAAGAAGAATGATTGCTGCTTTCCTAAAAAAAAAATAAGGTCAAAATTTCATTTCGTTCTTTGCATAATCGCTCTATAAAATAAAATGATTATTTTATATAAAAAACATGATCTTGTCATCTGATCTTATTAACGCATTATTGCCACTTTTTCAGAATGCTATTTTATAATAATTTTAATATACATAGGTAACAACATTATAAAATAACGTTGTAAAAATAGTTGCATCGTTAATGACACGAAGTAGTTTAATAGTAGGAGTCTCATTTGGTTTTTCCTATAATTCTATTGGAGCTAAACAGAAATGCAAAAATAAGAGGGATAATAAAATTATTGGGCTAAGCAAACTTCAGAATTAAAATGACAAGGCATCCAATACTATAAAAACAAGATATTTATAGTTCCATTTTGTACTGTCGCAGTTTGTTTAGTTCTTTTTATTTTTCGTTTTAAAATCCGACAGTTTAGCTGTTTCAAACATATTTAATCTTTTTTAAGTTAATGTTTACTTCATTATCTACTTATATTTTGCCCAAAATGTGTTTCATTGTATAAATAAAAAAAAATTATTGTATTAGGTTATGTGAAATGTAATCGTCCGAATTTCAACTTTAACTTTGAGAATCTGCTAATTCAAAACCCTGTTCATTATTCGATGTACTTTGTGCTTTGTTTAATTTTCATTATTTCATCTCGGGATTTGTACTGTGCTTAGTAGTTTGTTGTATGTTTAAATAAGAGTTTTTGTGTTTCAACCTACATTTGAGCTCTCTTTGATCTTCAAGCTAAAATCTTACTCTTCTCAGTTCTTTATCAGTCTGTTAAGCTAGGCGAACAAGTACCAATCTGGGACAATATTGGTGGACAATATTGGTCTTATTGATATTGGCGGTTGGCACTGTCCGCGAACACACAGGTTTTCTACGAGTATTGGCCTGGTTACGGCGTTGCTCACTAGGGACAGCTAAAAAGAGCGTGTTTCCATACAGATTCGCTATAGTTTTAAACGCCGTCCCTCTGTAGAAATCAATGAGAAGTCTTTCCTGATCAATTGACCAAATGTTGTTGTTTGAATTATCTTTTTTGGGCCGACCCATTTTGCTGATTTTAAGCCTTGTTTCTCATACAAAATGGCCGGCGTGAGTGAGTGATTTTTCCGATTTTCAAAGTCCCGCCTTTTTCTACGTCACCATTGTCACGTGATTTCATCCGTTCATGTGATTCGCTCGCTCACCAGCAATATTTCTCGCCAACTCAAATTGGTGCTTTTTTTCCGACAATCGCCAATGGGCAATATTGGGCAATATTGTTCATTTTTATTGCTGGAAACGGTTGGTACCAATGAAAATGACCAATATTGTCCACCAATATTGCCGCATATTGGTATGTGTTCGCACAGCAACAATTCCCAATGGGCAATATTGGGCAATATTGTTCATTTTTATTGCTGAAAACGGTACCAATCAAAAGTATCAATATTGTCCACCAATATTGTCCCAGATTGGTAAGTGTTCGCCTAGCTTTACGTTTCCCCATAGAAACAATTGCCATTTCACGTGATTGTGACGGGATTTTTGAGACAAAGTCCACAACATTGCTTAAAGCATAATTGCTTTATCCCTTCTATTTAAGTGATTTCTGTGGAGATAATAAAAGAGTAGAGAAAGTTCGGGCAATATGAAATACTTGTTTTTCTCGTATGTGAGGTGCTACTATTTAGCAGTAACCAGCAAATCTACTTCAGCGCATTCCCACCATGCTTTGTAATCAATCTCATTGTTATTGTCAAGCCAGTTGTTTCGTTAGGAATTAAAATAAGAATTTCCTGTCTTCAAAACTTCTGCAGGTAAATTTATTAACATCTAAATTAAGTTGTAGAAGTGTCGTACTATACTGAATCATTGTGGAATGCAAAGTAAAGTAGTGATTCCTATACCTCATTTGTAACCTGTCACTCAGTAAGTGACCGAAAATGAAAGATCTGCGGTTACTTCCTGGGTCATTCCACGTCAAATCACCTGATGAGTTCACCACACCATCACAGATTTTTATGAAAATTTATTTGCATGTAAAGGGTCATAAGACAACACATTCTGCAAAACATGGGATTTTTCTTGGTTAAATATTTGCCGAGATAAGAATTTTTGAAATTTTTTTTTTGGTGGCACGCCTTTTTTTTTACGTATTTTCTTGAATATCTCATCTCCTAATCAATCAAATAGAACCAAATTTGTTTTCCCCAAGCATTTTTTAATGCAGAATCCGCAAATTTCGACGAAATTTGTCTAGGACCAATAGTTTTGTAGTAATCGAAAGCATGTAAGCATTTAGTAAAAAATTTAAATGGCCATGTGGGACTACATTTAAAAATTTGAAATTTTTACCCAAGACTAAAAATAGTCTAAAGTAACTGATAAAGAAAAATCAAGATGGTGTTTTGCTCCTGAACTTGGAAAAAAAATCGCAAAGTTGCTATTCTTTTTGATTCCCAACAATTATCATTTGCAACAATTATTACTTTGTAACTGCATATTTAATTAGTAAATTCAAGTTCCCGTTGGCTTAGTTATAGCTCTGTAAGCAGTAACTCTCACTTATAGCCAAGTAAAACCCATATTTTAAACTGATTCAAACTGACTATAGTTTGAAAATACAATGATTCAAACAGAAAAATCACCCGTTTCAATGGCCGATGCTAGGCGGCGTAAAAATCCAAAATACAATTGAAAACATACAAGTCTTCATTATAAGTCTTCATTTTATTTAATGTAAGTGTTTTACATAGGTGTTACTTATAGCATTGGCTTCTTACCGCACGCATTCTTAGAGCGGTTGATAATACAAGAGAACAAAAAAAAATGGCGGACATACCTAGCGCTGTCTTCATTCCTCTTAGCCGGTAAATTGTGGTGACCATAAAAATCGTAATCCAGCTTCAGTGTAGTATAGCGGAGCTCTCAACCTTTCTGCAATTGTCTTATAAGTCATTCAGAGACGTCTCAATGATTATATATACGAAAAAACCAGAGAATGAACATAAATTCAAGCCTTAAACAAAAAAACAAGGAAGCGGAGACCACTTTTTGTCATTTCAGTCCTACACACACCATCATTAAAAAAAAAAAGTTTTTCTTCGTTCTTCATTGCCCAGTAACGC